>JAOWBW010000973.1:0-94895 GCA_026119855.1 Campanula takesimana | reverse complement strand
GAGTAAAATAAATCTTGAAGAAATTCGAGACCCAGAAAAGTAACATTGAACCAATAGTGGAACAAGAACAAGAACTACAAGGAGTTGTGGAACCTGTTCAAAATACACAAGTAACTCGCAAATCTAGTAGGATACGATCCGAGCCCGAGGAGATATGGATTTCTCGTAACGGATAGTAATGAGGTAGAGAAATCATTGAGAATGATGAACCGTCAACCTACCAAGAGGCGATGTCTTCTCCTGATTCGGACAAGTGGCTTGGAGCCATGGAATCCGAATTGCAATCCATGCAAGACAATCAAGTTTGGAATTGATGATGCGCCCGAAGGTGTAAAAACCATAGGATGCAAATGGGTCTTCAAGAAGAAGACCGACATGGATGGGAAGGTGACATACTTACAAAGCTAGGCTCGTAGCGAAGGTTATAGGCAGTTTCATGGTATTGACTATGATGAGACCTTTTCACCCGTAGCAATGGATCAAGTCTATAAGAATTTTGCTTGCACATTGCCGCATATCATGACTATGAAAATATGGCAGATGGACGTCAAAACCGCTTTCCTGAATGGAAACTCCAAGAGGATGTGTATATGACACAACCAGAAGGTTTTGAACAAGATTCTAAGGTATGCAAATTGCAAAGATCCATCTATGGGTTAAAGCAAGCTTAAGGAGTTGGAATCTCCGTTTGATGTTTTGAATCAAAGAGGTCAAAGGTTGGTTTCATCAAGAACGAAGATGAGCCTTGTGTATACAAGAAGATTTGGCAGCATAGTGCTATTCCTTATTTTATATGTGGATGACATATTGCTCATTGGAAACGACATTCCTACACTTCAGTCTGTGAAGACTTGGTAGGAAAGTGCTTCGCAATGAAAGATATGGGTGAAGCCGCATATATTCTTGGCATTAAGATCTATAGAGATAGATCAAGGAGGCTACTTGGTTTAAGCCAAAAGTACATACATTGACAAGGTCATTAGAAGATTCTGTATGAAAATTCTAAGAGAGGCACCTTGCCCGTGTTACATGGAGTTTCTCTAAGCAAGACTCAATGTCCTAAGACAAACGATGAGCGTGAGAAAATGAATGATGTTCCATATGCTTCGGCAATTGGGTCCATCATGTATGCCATGATTTGTACTAGGCCGGATGTATCTTATGCTTTGAGCATGACAAGTAGATACAATCCGACCCTGGCGAAAATCACTGGATAGCTGTAAAAGCGATTCTTAAGTACTTGAGAAGAACTAAAGACTCGTTTTTTAGTCTATGGAGGAATGGAAGATGATCTCGTTGTAAATGCTTACACGGATGCAAGCTTCCAAACCGACAAAGATGATAGCCGATCGCAATCGGGGTTTGTGTTTATGTTAAATGGTGGAGCTGTAAGCTGGAAGAGTTCCAAGCAAAGTACAACCGCTGATTCTACAACAGAAGCTGAGTATATTGCTTCATCGGATGCTGCTGCAAAGGAAGCTGTTTGGATTAAGAAGAAGTTCATAACTGAACTTGAAGTGGTTCCTAGTATTGCTAATCCAATAGACCTTTATTGCGATTAATAATGGTGCTATTGCTCAAGCAAAGGAACCAGAGCACATCAAAAATCCAAACACATACTTAGGCGTTTTCATATCATTCGAGAAAATCGTTGATAGGGGAGACGTAAATATTGCAGAGTACCTACTGATGACAATGTTGCGGACCCGCTAACAAAGGACTTCCACGAGCTAAACATGATGGTCATGTTAGGTCCATGGGTATTAGATACATGGGAGATTGGGCCTAGGGCAAGTGGGAGAGATTGTTGGTAGTGGTGCCCTAGGCACGTTTAATAACGTTGTAATTGTTATCATTTATTTCATATCAATAAAGAGATGTTTTGATTATTATTGTTGTTCATGTTTACTTATAATAATCTCCGTCCCTAGTACTTGTTAAGCACTAGTATAAAGGCTAAATGATCATGAGATGATCATGCTAGATTTATGGGTACTTGTTGGAACAAGGTACTGGACATGACCCGCCTGTATGAGATTTATGTCATGGTCTATGTCGTACATATATCTCATATAGTTTATGTCATTTGAATCTTAGACATGAAGTTATTATAGTCTTCCACTCGATGAACATTTGTTTGACATATTCAAACGCTACCTTAACACGGTAGTTATATAAAGGGTATGATTGGCATAATCGGATTCCCGTTGGGAAGAATAATAAGCTAAATGGATTTGTCCCTCCACGGAGAGATGTCAAGCTTGGGCCCTCGAAGGGATGATGTTGATGAAATGTTCGGCCGGACTCAAATGGATTGATTGGATCAATAGCATTTGAATTATCAACATATTCGGAATCGAGAAAGTATTGAACAAAAACAAGTTGACTGTTGACCATGACTTGTGTTCAATGACATCGTGGACAAAAGGATTAGACATATTCTAAAGGAATGCGAACTTGTATCTAGTTATACTATTTGGGTAGGTATGACGGTTTGCTAGAAACTAATCATATCTTATGGAATCATGTTTGAGCCCATTGCCAACTTAGTATAATCCTAGAGGGTCACACACAATAGAACGAATCTAAATAAAAGGACTATATTGGCATTTAGGATCGGAGGACTTCCAAGGAATTTCTGGAAAGATCTGGGCCTCCTGGTCAACCAAGCGGGCGCTTGGGTTGCACCAGGCGGGCGCCTGTTCAAGCCAGAAAGGAACTGGAGTTTCTGCCCAAACAGGCGGGCGCCTGGGTGGTACCAGGCGGGCGCCTGGTGCTCCCGATTGGAAATTTCCTAATTCGATTTGGGAAGGTTTTTGGCACAAGATTCCTATATTGGAATAGGTCTTAATTGTGTATAAAAACCCCAATTCGGCCAGACCATATGAACAAGTGCCTTTGTGAATCTCAAAGAGTTTGAGAGAGATTTTATTTTGTTCTAAGATATCATTGATTGAGGAACAAAATAATTCACAAATAAATTCCATATAGTTCTTTATTATATTGTGAAAGTGTGTTTCATAATATTGGTCTAGCAACCAAGATCAAAGAAGCTCTTTTGATATTCGTTCGAAGTGTGGATACCGCTGGAGGGTGAATTTTATCATCTTACAAAGTTCGTGATTTGTTCGTGATAAAGCTTCAATATCTCCACCAAGACCAAAGAGAAAATTCATAGCCACAAGGGTTAGTTTATAATTCTATTCATCTTGTTGTATTTGATTTAATCATATGAACGGATCCATGGCTTTGGGTTTCTTAAAATTTTAATTGCTATATTCCGCTGCGCATGTTACTACGAAACCCAACAATTTTCCGCTGCGCATGTTACTACAAAACCCAACAGTGGTATCAGAGTCCCGTTCATGTTGATTATTTCAATACTTAGATCATGTTGTGTGTATATACATTGTTTATGTGCCTAAGATGATATGAATATTGGATATATATGTTTATGTGTTATATGATTTTATGTGATTTATTGTTTTACAACTTTAATCGCACTATTGAATCGCACTAAAAATTATGTTGGATTCTGAATTGTTTGATTGTTAATTTTTGATTGGATCAAAGTTTTAATAATCGGGGAAAACAATTTTGAGACAAATTTTCGAACTTTAAAAATTCTGTCTGATGCTACTGTGCGACCGCACAGAAAATATTGGACGACCGCACATGTTTGGGCCACCGCACAGATTTTAGTGGGCGGCCGCACAGTTGGTCAGAATCAGAATCAGATTCTGGAATTTTGATGGGGTCCAACCGAATGTAGATACCCCGATCTCGCACCCCTTTTCAAACCCCGAATCGGTCTAAACCCTGAAACTGACCTAGAACCCTCGATTTGGCTATGCGGGACTGCCGTGATCCTTATCGGTGCATCGAATGGACGAACGGACTTCAAATTCATGATCAGAGCGAAAAAACGAGTAAACAGGCAAAAATTCCATTTTTCGAGGTGCGGGACCGGAAACGGGGCCCGCACCCCTCGAACTGCTCGTTGTTATCCATTATGTGCATTAAAAATATATACTTGTCATCCCTTGCTTATTGACAAATTTCAGATATACCGGCGTGACCACAGAATTATTTCAAGCAACTTTCATGTTGGACACCCGCGGACAACCGGGACACCAGGGGGCGCACAACGGGAGCAGTTGCGGAGCGGAAAGCCGGAGCTGAAAAGATGGTTATCCACATTGCAAAATATCTCAAAATATCTAAGCAAGTGGTCAAGAAGAGCAAAATATATTATTGTCGTTCCTTGCTTATGAAAATATTTCAGATATACCGGCCTGACCAGAAAAATATTCTGAGCAACTTTCATGTTGGACCCGCGGACAACCGGGACACCGGGGCGCGCACAACGGAGCAGTTGCGGAGCGGAAAGCCGGAGCTGAAAAGATGGTTATCCACATTGCAAAATATCTCAAAATATCTAAGCAAGTGGTCAAGAAGAGGAAAAAATATATATTGTCGTTCCTTGCTCATAAAAAATATTTCAGATATACCGGCCTGACCAGAAAAATATTCCGAGCAACTTTCATGTTGGACCCGCGGACAACCGGGACACCGGAGACGCGCACAACGGAGCAGTTGCGGAGTTAATGCCGGAACAGAGATAGGAAGATGACTTTAAGCCTTAGTCAAGAAGGATAGATGATGAATCACCAATTTACAACCTCCCCCCTCCAATTTACAACCAATTTACAACCTCCTTTCTCCATATTACCATCTCCCTCATCCATTATTCAAAAAAGAATTCATTCACACATCACACACACACCACTCTCCATATTCACCACCACCCTTACTTGCTCTCTCTCAAGTAACCCTAAAACACCCTCAACCACCACCACACCACCACCATACCACCATAGCACACACCACCACACAAACACTAAACTCAAACCCTTTCAAACACTAAGCAAAAGCCTTAGAAAACAAACCAAAAAAAAAAGACTTCCCTTGGAAGCAAAGGGAGCACAACCTAGGCCTTATTCTCACCTTGTAATCACCTCAAAGGGTAAGATGTAGTGTTCTTATGTAATTTCTTGAGAGGTTTAGCCACTTGTTAGGCTAAACCTCCATTTTATATTCAAAGATACAATATTGATACTCTTGTTGTTTTTTCTCTTCAAATGATATTATAATGATGTTTTGAGCTCTTGAGCATGCTATGCTATTGATCTTGTGTATATATATCATGCATGAATGAGTATCAAATCTTTGTGTGTGTTTGATTCAAGAGATTTTCAAAGAACAAACTTGTTTCCCCTCAAAAAACCTTGAATCTGTCCATAGCTTGTAATATCACCTTGTGAGAACTCATGTAATCTGACTTAGAAGCATGGATAAATGTTTTTTGTGTTTTTAATATGTATATATATGCATGTTCAAAGTTTCATGTTCATAGCTTTTCATTTGAGTTAGTTTTGATAGGTGTTTTCATGACATAAGTGAGATGCCAATAATCTGTCCATATGGTACCTTGCTGCCTTGTTGCTTTGTTTAGGCAAAGAAAACTTGGGTTTTGGTCTTAGACCACAAAATATAACTTTCTCTACACAGAACAAGGAACATTAGTATGTAAATAGAATATTTTTATCCTCAGTGGAAGAGTCTCTTTCCATTTTTTGTTTGAGCTCTCTGTTCTCAGATTTGTGCTTGTCCATTTCTGACATCAAAAAGTCAGAAGTGTTTTGAATGACTTAAACTTGTTTTTTGGACTTGAAACTATCCAGATCTTAACTTTGACATGTTAGGAGAAACTTTCATGTTTTGTGTCCCCCATGATTCCCACGTTTTGATGATGAAAAAAGTGGATACGTTAGGGATGTATGAAATTCTGTCAGACTGGGCTGTGAAAAGAATTGCCTTGCATGCTTTGTTTGAACACCATAACATGCCCCTAAAATCAAGGGAAAAATCATGGTAGATTTTTAATGTGTTAGGAAGTTTTCTTGACCTTTACTTTCCATATTGGATGAGTACAAGAACAGGTACACAAAGAAAGGTGCACAGCAGTCCCTGAAAATGTTTAGGGACGGAGTTTCGGACATTTATTTGTTTTGGGAATTGTTTCCCTTTTTGTGAAAATGTAAATATTAATCCCCGACCCCTTTATGTGATTTATTCACTGTATATAAATGATAAAACCATTTTCTAAAACCAAGTGTGAGTCCACCCAAATCGACTCCCATTTGTGAATAAAAATGAACCTTCCTAGAATAGGAAGACCTCCATATATTAAACCACCATTTTTTGTTAGGGCACAAAATTGCAATTCAAAAGGCATAAAATGTCACGACCCGAAATCTAGGCTCTATTTTATTAGTATTAAATAATTATTATTTATTTATTTGCTTATTTATTTCTTTAAATTATTATTTATTTAAATATTTATGTGTGCATTTTATGTGTTATAATATTTATGCTTAAGCATTTTATTTGGATCATTTGGGTTAGTGTAGTATTGTAGGGTCTTAATTGTTAGTTGGGAGTGTAGTATTGTGTTAGTAGTTGGGGAAGGGGCCCGAGTGTAACATTTTGAATAATTTCCCTACTCCCTCTCTTCTCCATCACCTCCCTCACCTTCTCCCTCACTCTCTCCATCCCTTCCCAGCCCATTTCTCTCTCTTCCTAGCCAAAGAAAGGGGTAAGTTTTCTCTATCTTCTCTCTTCATTTTCTTCATCTTCCTCTTGTTATCTCTCATTTCTTAAAACGTGAAATGTGTTTAGATCGTCGATAGGATCGCGTAGAACCAAAAAGAATTGAATTCCGTCATCTTTGAGAATTTTCGAGTAAGTTACTTTTCTCCCATTTTTATGCTAAAATGTTCATATCATGTTTATATAATGCTTGATGTGTTATATTTGAAGTTTGGTTGAGTTTAGAATTTATTTTGAATTTATTTGAGTTTTTGGGTAAAAATGGTGAAACCTTGAATGTGGGGATTTGGTGTTGGTTTGGGTGATTAAAGGGTGTTATTTAGGTTCCCTTTAGGTTGGATGTTGTTTAGGAGCTTTAGAAATGTATTGGGAAGCTTTGATTTTGATAACTTAAGTGAAGGATTGTGTTTTGGTCGAAAATGGCATTTACCCAGCTCTGTTCTTGGCCAATGCGTAGACCAGGCGCCCGCCTGCCCTTGCCCAGGCGCCCGCCTGCAATCCCTTTTCCAGCGGCCTGACCTTCTGGCCAAACAAGCGCCCGCCCGCCCCAGGCCAGGCGCCCGCCCGCTCACTGTTCCAGGATTTTGTCCTTTTTGCTTGTTTTAACTAAATGGCTTAACTAGTTTAGGATGCCTTCTTCTAATTAACTTAAGATAACACCGTGGAACACTTATTTAAGTGGAATTGATTCTTTTGTGAATAAATGTGTTATGAAATTTATTTAAGTACCGTTTTGGGAATGTGGTTCATCTTTGATGTGTGGTTTGTATTGGTTTACCTTTGTGGTAATTTATTTGGATTGGTTCCCTGCCTTGGAACCTTATGTTGTTTATTTGTGCGGATTTGGTAGTTCTTCCTATCCAAGACTTTGATGTCATTTTGGGTATGGATTGGTTGAGCAAGTTTCATGCTTCCGTTGATTGCCGTAAGAAAATTGTTACTTTTTCTATTCCCGATGTGCCTAAATTTGTGTTTGAGGCTAATCCTCTGAGTAGAAAGGTTCGCTTAATTTCTTATATGAAAGCGAGAAAATTTTTGCATAGTGGTTGTGAGGGGTATTTGGCTAGTGTTCTTGATACTAGGAAAGAATCCCCTAGTTTGGATAGTGTTCGGGTAGTTCGAGAATTTCCCGATGTTTTCTCTACCGAGTATGATATGCCTCCCGATCGTGAGATTGAATTTTGTTTAGACCTTTTGCCGGGTACGGCTCCAATTTCAAAATCACCTTATAGGTTAGCCCCCGCAGAGTTGAAGGAGTTAAAGGTTCAGTTGCAAGAGTTGCTTGATCGAGGGTTTATCCGCCCTAGTATTTCCCCGTGGGGAGCACCGGTTTTGTTCGTGCGGAAGAAAGATGGTTCGTTGAGATTGTGTATAGATTACCGGAAGTTGAATCAGGTTACGGTGAAGAACAAGTATCCTCTACCGCACATTGACGAGTTATTTGATCAGCTTCAAGGGTCCGTGGTTTTCTCTAAACTTGATTTGAGGAGTGGGTACCATCAGTTGAAGGTTCGATCGGAAGATATTCCGAAGACTGCTTTTCGCACTCGTTATGGTCATTATGAGTTCTTGGTTATGCCGTTTGGGTTGACTAACGCGCCGGCAGTGTTTATGGATTTGATGAACCGAGTTTTCCATCCGTATCTTGACTCGTTCGTGGTGGTCTTTATTGATGATATACTCGTCTACTCTAAATCTAGAGAGGAGCACGAGCAACACTTGAGGACAGTTTTATCCGTTCTTGCGAGGGAGAAATTGTTTGCGAAGTTTAGCAAATGCGAATTTTGGCTCGAGAAGGTGTCATTTCTGGGGCATGTTATTTCGAAAGATGGGATTTCTGTGGATCCTTCGAAGATAGAGGCAATAGTGGATTGGAAGAGACTCGAATCAGTGACAGAGATTAGAAGCTTCCTTGGTTAGCCGGGTATTACCGAAGATTTATTGAGGGTTTTCGAGGATTGCTACTCCGATGACTCAGTTAACCCGGAAGAATGTCCCGTTTGTGTGGACCGAGAAATGTGACAAGAGTTTCGAGGATTGAAGAAGAGGTTGACTACTGCACCGATCTTGACTTTGCCTAATGGGAGCGATGGCCTAGTGATTTACAGTGATGCTTCGAAAGAGGGTTTGGGTTGTGTTTTGATGCAGAACAGGAAAGTGATTGCCTATGCTTCGAGGAAGTTGACCCCGAGTGAATAGAATTACCCGACTCATGATATGGAGTTGGCTGCGATAGTATTTGCGTTGCACAAATGGAAACACTACCTTTATGGGGCGAAGTTCGAGATTTTTACGGATCACAAGAGTTTGAAATACCTTTTCTCCCAGAAAGAGTTGAATAATAGGCAACGCCGATGGATGGAATTATTGAAGGATTATGATTGTACGATTTCTTATCACCCGGGAAAGGCGAATGTGGTAGCCGATGCGATTAGTAGGAAATCTTATGTGGCTTCGATGATGGTCCGTGAGTGGAAAATGCTTGAGGCTGTTCGAGATTGGTCTCCTCGTGAATCGAGACATGGGGCTATTTTTGCGAATATTAGGGTATCTCCGAACCTAATTCAGAGAATAAAGGAAGCTCAGAAAGAAGATCCCGAGTTGGTGAAGATAATGGGTAAATTGAAGGAAAAGAATTTTGAGGATTTTTCTTTGAATTCGAGTGGAGTTTTGACTTTCCGTGATCGTTTGTGCGTACCCGATGTTGGTGGGATGAAGAGACAAGTTTTAGATGAGGGTCACAAATCGAGGTATACTATTCATCCGGGTAGTACGAAGATGTATCAGGATTTAAAGCAACAATTTTGGTGGATTAAAATGAAGAGGGAAATAGCCGAGTACGTTTCGAAGTGTTTAACTTGTCAGCAGGTCAAAGCCGTGCATCAGAGACCCGCGGGACTACTTCAGCCGTTAGAG
The DNA here is from genome assembly GCA_026119855.1 of Campanula takesimana. Classification (NCBI taxonomy): domain Eukaryota; kingdom Viridiplantae; phylum Streptophyta; class Magnoliopsida; order Asterales; family Campanulaceae; genus Campanula; species Campanula takesimana. The sequence goes on along the minus strand of JAOWBW010000973.1, from coordinate 85,307 downwards.
ATTCCCGAGTGGAAATGGGAGTATGTGACTATGGATTTCGGTACGGGACTACATCGTACCCGTAGGAAGTATGACAGTGTTTGGGTAATAGTGGATAGATTGACCAAGAGTGCCCATTTCTTGCCCATTGACATCAGATATTCGATGGAGAAGCTTGCGACCCTTTATATCGACGAGATCGTTAGATTGCATGGGGTTCCGGTTAGCATTGTGTCAGATCGAGACCCGAGGTTTACTTCTAGATTCTGGAAGGCGTTTCAGGAAGCTTTGGGTACAGATTTGCGATTCAGTACGGCTTTTCATCCTCAGACCGACGGTCAATCCGAGAGGACTATTCAGATTTTGGAGGATATGTTGCGAGCTTGTTCGATAGACTTCTCCGATTCTTGGGATTCACAATTACCGTTAGTGGAGTTCTCTTACAACAACAGTTATCAGGCTAGTATCGAGATGGCACCGTATGAGGCTTTGTATGGATGAAAATGTAGATCGCCTATTTGTTGGGATGAGGTTGGTGAAGCGAAGATTGTGGGTATTGATTTGCTTCAGGATTCAGTTGAAAAGGTTAGAGTTATCCGGGATCGATTGAAAACAGCCCAGAGTCGACATAAGAGCTATGCAGATAACCGAAGGCGAGATCTTAGTTTTCAGACCGGTGATTTGGTATTCTTGAAAGTATCTCCGAAGGTGGGTATTCGTAGGTTTGGGAAGAAAGGCAAATTGGCTCCGAGGTTTATTGGTCCGTTCGAGATTTTGGGAAATGTTGGACTTCTTGCGTATCGTCTTGCGTTACCGCCATCTTTGGATCGGTTACATAATGTTTTCCACGTTTCTATGCTTCGGAAGTATGTTCATGATCCATCTCACGTGTTACCGAGTGTACCGGAGGATATAAAGCCCGATATGACTTATGAGGAACGACCGGTCCGGATCCTTGATTCTAAAGTCCAAGAGTTGAGGAACAAAAGCATTGCGTTGGTTAGAGTTCTTTGGAGGAATCATAATATCGAGGAGTCGACGTGGGAGCTCCGTGATGAGATCGAGAGGGAATTTCCGTGGCTTTTTAATTCGGGTAAGTCTCATTAAAATTCGGGTCGAATTTTCTTTAAGGGGGAGTGAATGTCACGACCCGAAATCTAGGCTCTATTTTATTAGTATTAAATAATTATTATTTATTTATTTGCTTATTTATTTCTTTAAATTATTATTTATTTAAATATTTATGTGTGCATTTTATGTGTTATAATATTTATGCTTAAGCATTTTATTTGGATCATTTGGGTTAGTGTAGTATTGTAGGGTCTTAATTGTTAGTTGGGAGTGTAGTATTGTGTTAGTAGTTGGGGAAGGGGCCCGAGTGTAACATTTTGAATAATTTCCCTACTCCCTCTCTTCTCCATCACCTCCCTCACCTTCTCCCTCACTCTCTCCATCCCTTCCCAGCCCATTTCTCTCTCTTCCTAGCCAAAGAAAGGGGTAAGTTTTCTCTATCTTCTCTCTTCATTTTCTTCATCTTCCTCTTGTTATCTCTCATTTCTTAAAACGTGAAATGTGTTTAGATCGTCGATAGGATCGCGTAGAACCAAAAAGAATTGAATTCCGTCATCTTGAGAATTTTCGAGTAAGTTACTTTTCCCCCATTTTTATGCTAAAATGTTCATATCATGTTTATATAATGCTTGATGTGTTATATTTGAAGTTTGGTTGAGTTTAGAATTTATTTTGAATTTATTTGAGTTTTTGGGTAAAAATGGTGAAACCTTGAATGTGGGGATTTGGTGTTGGTTTGGGTGATTAAAGGGTGTTATTTAGGTTCCCTTTAGGTTGGATGTTGTTTAGGAGCTTTAGAAATGTATTGGGAAGCTTTGATTTTGATAACTTAAGTGAAGGATTGTGTTTGGTCGAAAATGGCATTTACCCAGCTCTGTTCTTGGCCAATGCGTAGACCAGGCGCCCGCCTGCCCTTGCCCAGGCGCCCGCCTGCAATCCCTTTTCCAGCGGCCTGACCTTCTGGCCAAACAAGCGCCCGCCTGCCCCAGGCCAGGCGCCCGCCCGCTCACTGTTCCAGGATTTTGTCCTTTTTGCTTGTTTTAACTAAATGGCTTAACTAGTTTAGGATGCCTTCTTCTAATTAACTTAAGATAACACCGTGGAACACTTATTTAAGTGGAATTGATTCTTTTGTGAATAAATGTGTTATGAAATTTATTTAAGTACCGTTTTGGGAATGTGGTTCATCTTTGATGTGTGGTTTGTATTGGTTTACCTTTGTGGTAATTTATTTGGATTGGTTCCCTGCCTTGGAACCTTAAGTTGTTTATTTAAGCTAGTATTTATTACTTAGCATTTATTTGAAAGTCCAGTTGGTATTTTGTGTGTGTTTGGGCGATGCGAAACATTATGATGGCACGGCCAAGTCCATTGTAATGTTGACCATTGTTTTGCCCCATTATTACCCTCCTCCAGATTGGCCTTGGATGTGAGAAGAGCTAGCTCCTTTGTGTGCATTTTAGCTTTACTTGGAGCATGACTTTGTGGCATATCTCCCGTCCCTTGTGATACTTCATTTGGTTATTGGTTCCGGTACCGGGGATTTCTCTTCAGCTTTCATGCTATTACGAAGATGATGATTTGTTGATTATTGAAGCTGCGCAGCGACCTTTATTTGGTTCTTCGGTTTGGAAAACCTTGGCTATATCCTTTGTTATGTGTTTATTTCCGCTGCTATCTGTTATGTGATAAATGCTATGTGCTATGTGATATTTATTCTTGCTTATTGCTTCTTGCATCATAGTATGTCATGTAGTTACATTAGTAACTTATTGAGATTTATCTCACCCCCTTTCTTTTTATCTTTGTTTTTCCTTAACCCCCCCAGGTGCTAAGGATTAGTCTCGCTGATCACGAGAAAGAGGACGTCGAGTGTGGATACATTCTTTTGGGGGAAAGTTGTTATAGGTTGGTTTACATTATATAAATGTGTAACCTTTTGGCATAGTTGTACCAAACAATGACGTCATTAAGAATTGTACATTTTTATTTTGTTGGGCATAAGCTTGTGGAAGTTTATGATAGTTGTATTTGGTTATTATCAAAACTTGGATTTGTAAAATTTTGGATCATCACTTTTTGGTATCAAATGGAATTTTTAACTTCGGTATTTCATAGTTTTGGTTTTAAGTCGACGTCCAGCTCGCGGTCTCGGGCCCGCGGGGTTCGGGGTCGCGACATAAAATGAATCTACGTGGCACGCATATAGAGACCATCATGGGCGAAGAGAATGCCTAACCCCTTCTCTCTTCGTAACTTAGCTCCCGAACCCACTTTCTCTAAAAAAGGTTTTTTTCTTCGTTTTTCCTAAAATTAAAATGAGGTGGCGAATCTTGCAATTAAATCACAGCATCAAGAGGAAACCATTGTGCGGGAACCGAGCGCATTTCCAAAAGCGCATCAGCACGAGGCGAACCCGAATCGTTTTCGCGAGCGATCATTTCGAGGTTCGGTTTCGAGCGCGGGCTCTCACAGTGGCGACTCTGCTGGGGACTTTGTTTTAAAGTGGGCTAGACTCTAAATCTTTGTGTGTGCCATGCTTTACGTGCCTTACTTGGGGTGTATATATCTGTGCCCTAACCTCTGTTTTGCAGGGGCGTTTTTTCGCTTATCTTATTTGTATATATGCATTGCGTGGTGAGTGATTCCCCAAAAAAGGGGTAAAACAAGTAAAAAGGAAAAAATGATTTTCTTGTTTTCTTTACGTGCTTTCAAAATGATTTTTCGAACTCATAGATACCTCACACACATGCACGTTTTTGAAAAGCGTCTTAGAATCTCAAACCCGAGACGGTAAACCTAGGGCATAAGGGAGCTCACTTGACTTCCCCATAGGGTCAACGGTATACTGTTTCCCCCTTAGCAGCGCCTACGGTCGCTGTGATGGGTGTAAGCCAAGCTTCAAAAGCCGAAATGCGATGTCCATATTCTTTCGAAAATAACACGTCACAGACTTCATGTCGGTTTTTGTCTAAACAATTTTACTTCAATCCTATGAATTCCCAAAAGGTTATAATCGACCTCAATTGTGGATATCATGTTGAAATTCTTGGATTGACTTGAAATTATCAAGACCCTCACATAGACCGTAACCGAATGGTGGATCCCAGAAAGAGTATAGGCCCTTCGTTAGGGGCTCGGACGGCCAATAGTACAGGTGAAAAACGTTGGTCCTATACTTTGGAGAAGGTATCCACTATTCCAGGATTCCATGCGAAAACATGTCAAAACAAAGCAAAGTGCTTGTCCGGCATCCATAGGTTTGTGCATTGCTTGCGCTTCAAATTTCGAACAAAAAGAAAAAAAAAATTGGCTTCTTTAATTCATAAAGCTTCATTCCCCGGAAATCTAAAATAGGTTTCCTTTTTCATCCATCTCAAAGGAGGGAGAATTTCTTCTTGTTCTCTAGCGCGACATTCAAGGTCCGTTCCAGGCACCGCTTTGATCAAAGTTCTACTCCGGTTTTCATCATCGATTATGGCCAACAAAGGACAGGCATCATCAAACTTGGCTAAGGGTTTCCCGGACTTCGAGCCAGGGTATGCACTGGAACAGTGGTTGGAAAGGCGCTTGCATGATCACACCAATCGTATGATCAGCATATTCCAAGGACATCAAGAAGAAATGTTAGACCTTGTGGCTACCCTTTTGAAGAAATTGGAGCTCAAAGATCTCCAAACTCCATTTCCAAGATGTCAATTCCAACGCGAACTTTCACTCCACCCGAGATATGGGACTCAAGACTTGTAATGATATCTATGTGGGAGCTAGCGAAATGGTGACAACAAATAATTTGAACCCTACTGCCTCTCTAGAGACACGTGAAACTTCAGTGAAACCCACAGAGATCTATTCATCAAGCAGTTCGCAGAAGAGGTTTTGTCATAATGGTAGATACTTCAAAAATTTGAATGCCCCATTGTCTGTGGTTTTTCAAGACCTAAGCGCTCAAGGATTGCTAAAGCCAGTGGAAAACTATCGTCCCGAAAATCCCACCTATGGAGATCGAAGCAAGTTATGCCAATATCACCAAGCCCGCGGCCACGATACTGATTCATGTTGGGCACTCAGGAAAGCAGTCCAAGACCTTTTTGATGAAGAAGTCATTGAAGTGCCCGTGCCAGAGACAAGCCATCTGTGTAACAATCTCACTGCCCAAAGGCCTGTGACTCCATGCTATGTAAAACCCCATCGGATTTTTGCACCAATTGTCAAAGCTAAGGAAAAAGGTTTGGTACGAAATGGGGATAGTCACTTTGATGAATTCGAGATCCCACTATCCAATATCTTCTATGGGTTGGTTGCTCTAGGGATTATGAAACCTATTGAAGGATATAAGCTACGCAGACGATTGCCCAGGCACTTTAACCCCGCAGAGCTCTGCGTGTATCATCAATCCGTGGGTCACGATACAAACTCTTGTTGGTCTCTCAAGCATGTTATCCAAGACCTCATAGATCACAGAGTTATCCCAAGGCCACCTCTAAGGGCCTCATGTTCGAGTAGTTATCCTAGGGACTCATCAACCCCCGAGGAAGGTGTTTTCCCTTAAATATGATTGGATGTCATCAACTCTGAGGAAGGTTATCCCTTTTTTGCTGGTAACAGAAGTGTGTTGACTCTTAAGGTCGTGCCTCTAGTACATGGATCTCTTTTTGCGTGTGACTGGGCTCACCGCCCTAACTCCTAATCCTGTTCTTTTTGCGTAATACTTAGTAATATGCTCGCACATCTTCTTTGTCTTCTAAGTCTAAGAGTGTGTTGTTGTCTTCGTGCTTTTATTTTATTGCTTGTCATGTAAATGTTTCAGTCAATGAACTTGCCTTATAACCAAGTGCCTTGTAAATCGCGTATCTTGTAGATCTGGACCCGCAAACAATTAATCTCACTTAAATAAAAGCAATCAATGAAATTTGAACAAAAAATTAGACTGTGATTAATTGAGATGGGAACTAGGGCCGAAGGCAACCGACGAAGTTCACAAAGGCGATCGACAAAGTCAACCGACAAACGAGGATTTCAGGGTGCACTCAAAGACATGTTCAGAAGGGCCAATCAAACGAAAAAGGCCGAAGACTATCACAGTGATGCCAACGCAAGTGTCAGCGACTTTCCTTTAATGTATAATGTGTTGTAAATTCTCGCATTTTGTAAATTTATGTTTCAGAAGCTATATGTTTCTTCTTGAGTGAAAAAAAAAAAAAGATGAAAGAGAGCAAAAAAGGAGAGGTTAAAAAAAAAAAAAAAAGAAGGAACATTATTCATTTACTTTGGTACATATCATTCGCTTTATTGTTTAATTCAATTGTTTTAGAAAGGATATCGCGACACTTCAAGTTTATGTGTATGCCTTCAACGACGGCATCTGGCAATTCATAATGAAGACTTCATCGCTCGTTACACTAAGAACGATACGTGGACCGAGGGTCCGACAATCTCATGTGACATTATCAATTTCAAGGAGCACCGCGCTGCGAAGCCAATTTGAATTAAAGAAGATCTCGATCTTTCAACTTTGGGCAAAATACCATCGACGACGACAACTGGTGACTTCAGTTGGAGACCAATGTGCTCTACCAACCCCTTACACTGAGGGAGCCCAAAACGACGTAATCAATCTTGGAAAGCGAGACAACAGCGAAGGCCTCTCATCAAACGAGGTCAAACGGCGGCGCGAATCATAAGTCATGCCCAACGATGTTCTCATCTTGATTTGTCACGGTCTAATTTGAGTTTAAATGATTTGTGAAGCTTATCTAAATGAAAACTAAAATACTAATCTGACGTTATAAGGGTCCATCTGATTTTGAGGCACTTGACCATTAATGCTTGTTTAAGTCTTGAGTCTTTGATTTCAATGTGTAAGCATACTTTTCCCGAGTATAGGGGCTTCCCCCTACCCTCGTCCTTCCGTCATCTAATTTCTGCGCAAACACAATGTCGGAGATCCCACTGGGATTTCCCTTTGCTTCTCAAAACACTGGCCTCGTGCCTTCCCCTGCCAACTCCTGCAAGTTGTCACAGCAAAAGAGACAAAGGAATGCTATTCCTTAGATTTCAAACTCTCAATGTTGGTAAGTGATCTCGAATGAATGAGAACGAACTGGGGCTGCATGTCAAAGTTTCGGGTTTTGTTTCAAGAGCAATGATGTGGCTTCATGACAGTACGATTTGTTGAGAATGGTTTGTTCTGGGTAACACGGAAATTCAGATGGCAGAATGCCAGCGTATAAGACAACTCTCAATGACAGTTGATTCCTCAAAGAAGGAGTATTGAATGTCAGAACATGTGAATCATGATCAACAGCAAAGCCTCGAATGTGGGATGACTCTCATAGACAGTCGGTCCCTTAATATGGGAATCAATAGAAACAAAGTGCCATATCGGATTGTCAGTATGGCCTGCGAAGCTCAAAGCTCTTTTCTTCAGCAACATCGGGATTGCGTCCCGCCGAGCAACTCTCAAAGACAGTTAACCCGACTGATTGGGTATTGTGTATCAGAAATTGTGAATTGCCTCCAACAGCGAGACATCGAACACTTGAATAACTCTCAATGACAGTTAAGCCCCCAAAGGTTGAAATGCCAAAACATGAAGTTGTGTCCAAACGACAAATGCTACAAGAGGTTCATATGCCTGATTCAGGGGGTTGTCCTATAGCATGACTGGGGCTTCCGTAGCCAACATCTGAGGTTGATCTTTGCGAGACACTGGGGCTTCAGCAGCAAGAATGTTGGGGGTCGATATCAGAAAGAACAAATGGGGTTTCTTCAGCCAGCAACTCGGGCTGACCCAACTATAGCATCCGGAGATACCGTTGAGTAATCTTGATCAAATGGGTGTTCGAAATTGACCTTTTGAGTGCGCGCGCTAGGCTTTCGGCTTCGCTTCACCATACACATATCCATACTCCTCATTTTCGCAAAAATGCAAAATTCATAATAAAGTCCAATCCATTCCATTCATGATTCTCCCTCTGATTCATTCATGAGCTTTCAGTCATTAATTGATAACAAGCAAAGTTTGAGATGCGAGCGATGCACATGAGTCAAATAAAAGAAAAAAAAATAAAAGAAAAATCAAATGCAAAAGAAATCATCGTGCAAAAGGAGAAATTTGACTTTGACCTTCCAAATGAAAAGCGGTTGCAAAATGAAAAGGGAATGTATTCTTGTCCCAATCTTTCTCTGAATCTCTCAATTTTAAGAATTCCAATCCGTGTATGTGTTCTAAAACTTTTGTTGCACATGAATGACACTCTCGAGCACATTAATGTCAAAGATATATTTCGCTTGCTCTTGGAAATCTCTTGCAGGTACAAATCGCACACCCTGCCACATCGTGGTCCTCAAAAGAAGTTTCCTCATCAACATCAATGCTAAGGGAATGAGATTTCCCTATGCCCTTTCTGCAAAATCAGTTTGACTTGCCAACTTCGAACTACGTTGGTCTGATTCTCGAAAGAGATACGTAGGCAGCTTGAATTTTCAGGCACGACCACATACTTGCAAAAAATCTTATGCAGGTACACATCATCCATTCTGCCACATCGTGATCTTCACAAGAAGGATCCTCGACAATATCGACACTCATATTTCTGCGTAGGGAGCGAAATTTCCCAGTGACCTTTTGAAAAATAAAATGTTCGACTTGATAACGTTGAACTACGTTGGTCTGATTCTCGAAAGAGATACGTAGGCAGCCTGAATTTTCAGGCACGACCACATACTTGCAAAAAATATTATGCAGGTACGAAGTTGGAACCACACAATGAATCACATCTTGGTTTCACAAAGAGGTTGCTCATTGCAAGCGATCAAAATCCCACAAGAGTTGCAGGAGCTCCAAAAGCGAAGAAGCTTAAACTGTGAAATAATCAAAAACCCCTATTAGGAGAATCAGGGATCCAAAATGAGGTTGCAGCACTCAAAACAGTACCGATGGGGCGATGGTTCATTGCTTGATAAAGCACAAAAATCTCATCACACAGCAATTCAAAGGCAGAGGAATCTGAACAGCGCAGAATGCAGCGTATCCTTGATTTTATTTTGTGCATATAAATAGCTTCAGTTGTTTATTGCCCTTAGTCTTCTCGAAAGAGCAAGATTACCTCCCTTGAACTGCGCAACGTCGTATGTTCCCCTTTTGAAATGATGTTATTCCACCTTGGTCTTCTCGAAAGAGCGAGATTACCTCCCTTGAACTGCGCAACGTCGTATGTTCCCCTTTTGAAATGATGTTATTCCACCTTGGTCTTCTCAAAAGAGCGAGATTACCTCCCTTGAACTGCGGAACGTCGTATGTTCCCCTTTTGAAATGATGTTATTCCACCTTGGTCTTCTCGAAAGAGCGAGATTACCTCCCTTGAACTACGCAACGTCGTATGTTCCCCCTTTGAAATGATGTTATTCCACCTTGGTCTTCTCAAAAAAGCGAGATTACCTCCCCTAAAACTGCGCAACGTCGTAGGTCCCCCCTTTTTGAAAAGATATGTTATTCCACCTTGGTCTTCTCGAAAAAGCGAGATTACCTCCCTTGAAACTGCGCAACGTCGTAGTCCCCCCTTTTGAAAAGATATGTTGTTCCATTTATGATTCTCATCCCCTTGCAAAGAGAGATCGAATCTCAATGCACCCTTTTACTCGGATTGTACCTTGCGTCAATCCTTGAGTCGTGATTGGTCTTAAGCCTTCTCTTAAATTGTGTGAGTCGGTTCTAATCAGAACTACGACTCGACTTGATTCCCATGGAGGGATACGTAGGCAGTTCATAACGTTGGACTCAGTCGCCCATTCTCGCAATTTGTTGGTCAAATACCAACCCCCCAGAAAAGAGAGATGGAATCTCAATGCTCCCCCCAGCAAAGAGAGATGGAATCTCAATGCTCCCCCCAGAAAAGAGATATAGAATCTCAAAGCAATTTGTTGGTCAAATACCAACCCCCAGCAAAGAGAGATGGAATCTCAATGCTCCCTCCCAGCAAAGAGAGATGGAATCTCAATGCAATCCCCAGCAAAGAGAGATAGCTTCTCAATGCTACCCCCAGCAAAGAGAGATGGAATCTCAATGCTACCCCCAGCAAAGAGAGATGGAATCTCAATGCAACCCCCTGCTTTAAATTTTAATAAACCTGAACTACGTTTGGTCTGATTCTCGATAGAGATACGTAGGTAAACCGGGAAACCGGAACCGACCATTTCCTGTGTTTGATTGATTGTTTGAGTTAGAACTACGGAGGCTTGATTCTCGAAAGAGATACGTAGGAAGTCCTACTTTGGACCCAGCCGTTACACCCTAGACGAGATCGAGTGTCTCTTAGTGAATCGTAGAATCCCCTTTAACAAGGAGATTCGACGAGGGGCTCTGTAGATACCCGATCTCGCACCCCTTTTCAAACCCTGAATCGGTCTAAACCCTGAAACTGACCTAGAACCCTCGATTTGGCTATGCGGGACTGCCGTGATCCTTATTGGTGCATCGAATGGACGAACGGACTTCAAATTCATGATCAGAGCGAAAAAACGAGTAAACAGGCAAAAATTCCATTTTTCGAGGTGCGGGACCGGAAACGGGGCCCGCACCCCTCGAACTGCTCGTTGTTATCCATTATGTGCATTAAAAATATATACTTGTCATCCTTTGCTTATTGACATATTTCAGATATACAGGCGTGACCACAGAATTATTTCAAGCAACTTTCATGTTGGACCCGCGGACAACCGGGACACCAGGGGGGGCGCACAACGGAGCAGTTGCGGAGCAGCGGCCGGAGCTGAAAAGATGGTTATCCACATTGCAAAATATCTCAAAATATCTAAGCAAGTGGTCAAGAAGAGCAAAAATATATTATTGTCGTTCCTTGCTTATGAAAATATTTCAGATATACCGGCCTGACCAGAAAAATATTCCGAGCAACTTTCATGTTGGACCCGCGGACAACCGGGACACCGGGGCGCGCACAACGGAGCAGTTGCGGAGCGGAAAGCCGGAGCTGAAAAGATGGTTATCCACATTGCAAAATATCTCAAAATATCTAAGCAAGTGGTCAAGAAGAGGAAAAAATATATTATTGTCGTTCCTTGCTCATAAAAATATTTCAGATATACCGGCCTGACCAGAAAAATATTCCGAGCAACTTTCATGTTGGACCCGCGGACAACCGGGACACCGGAGACGCACACAACGGAGCAGTTGCGGAGTTAATGCCGGAACAGAGATAAGGAAGATGACTTTAAGCCTTAGTCAAGAAGGATAGATGATGAATCCACCAATTTACAACCTCCCCCCTCCAATTTACAACCAATTTATAACCTCCTTTCTCCATATTACCATCTCCCTCATCCATTATTCAAAAAAAGAATTCATTCACACATCACACACACACCACTCTCCATATTCACCACCACCCTTACTTGCTCTCTCTCAAGTAACCCTAAAACACCCTCAACCACCACCACACCACCACCATACCACCATAGCACCACCACCACACAAACACTAAACTCAAACCCTTTCAAACACTAAGCAAAAGCCTTAGAAAAAAAAAAAAAAAAAAAAAGACTTCCCTTGGAAGCAAAGGGAGCACAACCTAGGCCTTATTCTCACCTTGTAATCACCTCAAAGGGTAAGATGTAGTGTTCTTATGTAATTTCTTGAGAGGTTTAGCCACTTGTTAGGCTAAACCTCCATTTTATATTCAAAGATACAATATTGATACTCTTGTTGTTTTTTCTCTTCAAATGGTATTATAATGATGTTTTGAGCTCTTGAGCATGCTATTCTATTGATCTTGTGTATATATATCATGCATGAATGAGTATCAAATCCTTGTGTGTGTTTGATTCAAGGGATTTTCAAAGAACAAACTTGTTTCCCCTCAAAAAACCTTGAATCTGTCCATAGCTTGTGATATCACCTTGTGAGAACTCATGTAATCTGACTTAGAAGCATGGATAAATGTTGTTTTGTGTTTTTAATATGTATATATATGCATGTTCAAAGTTTCATGTTCATATCTTTTCATTTGAGTTAGTTTTGATAGGTGTTTTCATGACATAAGTGAGATGCCAATAATCTGTCCATATGGTACCTTACTGCCTTGTTGCTTTGTTTAGGAATAGAAAACTTGGGTTTTGGTCTTAGACCACAAAATATAACTTTCTCTAAACATAACAAGGAACATGAGTATGTAAATAGAATATTTTTATCCTCAGTGTAAGAGTCTCTTTCCATTTTTTGTTTGAGCTCTCTGTTCTCAGATTTGTGCTTGTCCATTTCTGACATCAAAAAGTCAGAAGTGTTTTGAATGACTTAAACTTGTTTGTTGGACTTGAAACTATCAATATATTAACTTTGACATGTTAGGAGAAACTTTCATGTTTTGTGTCCCCCATGATTCCCCGGTTTTGATGATGAAAAAAGTGGATACGTTAGGGATGTATGAAATTCTGTCAGACTGGGCTGTGAAAAGAATTGCCTTGCATGCTTTGTTTGAACACCATAACATGCCCCTAAAATCAAGGGAAAAATCATGGTAGATTTTTAATGTGTTAGGAAGTTTTCTTGACCTTTACTTTCCATATTAGATGAGTACAAGAACAGGTACACAAAGAAAGGTGCACAGCAGTCCCTGAAAATGTTTAGGGACGGAGTTTCGGACATTTATTTGTTTTGGGAATTGTTTCCCTTTTTGTGCAAATGTAAATATTAATCCCCCACCCCTTTATGTGTTTTATTCACTGTATATAAATGATAAAACCATTTTCTAAAACCAAGTGTGAGTCCACCCAAATCGACTCCCATTTGTGAATAAAAATGAACCTTCCTAGAATAGGAAGACCTCCATATATTAAACCACCATTTTTTGTTAGGGCACAAAATAGCAATTCAAAAGGCATAAAATGAATCTACGTGGCACGCATATAGAGACCATCATGGGCGAAGAGAATGCCTAACCCCTTCTCTCTTCGTAACTTAGCCCCCGAACCCACTTTCTCTAAAAAAAGTTTTTTCTTCGATTTTCCTAAAATTAAAATGAGGTGGCGACTCTTGCAATTAAATCACAGCATCAAGGGGAAACCATTGTGCGGGAACCGAGCGCATTTCCAAAAGCGCATCAGCACGAGGCGAACCCGAATCGTTTTCGCGAGCGATCATTTCGAGGTTCGGTTTCGAGCGCGGGCTCTCACACCGAATCAGTAACAATACCGGCCAGACCTGCTGATCTGGAGCGGGTTTTGGGCAGTTGGTTTTGGTGTGGATCTTGGGGTTTGATTTTCCTATTTGTTTTAGTCTTGTGATTCTAAGATTGGCCCAAGGTTTGGATGGCTAATCTACGTTCATCGAGATTGTGTTTCCCAAACTTGATCGCAATCAAAGTTTCAAAGATAAAACGAAGTTAGAATTATGAAGAGTTCATAATTGTTAAAATTGAGAAACAAAGTTCTTGATTCAAAGATTGGAGATCCATGTGGAATTGTGGATGCAATTGGCCTACATTTATCGAGACCATCTATTGCTTAGTTTCGGCCACATGGACTACTTTCTTGGTTTCTTGAATTAGTGCGGAATTGTGGATGCCTTATGGCTTAGTTTCGGCCGCACTTCTTGTTGTCTTGATTTGGAAGAAGATAACCAAAGTTCAAAAGAGTCTCATCCTCATAATTATAGAGAAACAAATGACACATAAATATTATGCTTAAATTAATCGAGATTAATTTAGTGGCTAAACTTGATGCGTAACATGTTTATATTATGTGCTCATAAATGTGTTGTATGCTATATGTGATGAACCTTCAAAGAAAGTTTTAAGTTCTTTTTGCCATGCCATGATTAAAACACTTGTTTATACATGGGTGATTTTGATGTGGGTTCGCCTCCGCGAGGTGCATTAATTTTATTCATGTAGGAGCAAGATGAGGTTCATTAATTCATTGTGGGCTTGCCTCCGCAAGGTGCATTAAATTAAATGGTTCCTATACGTTTAAAATGGTTGGACTTAATTAGGCGTCAAAACAGTTTTGGGCCTAGGCAAAAGATGAGATTAAACATGCTTTTTTGAAATTGGATTTCTCAAAGAATCTCATGAAAGAATCTAAGAATCATATGGGATATGATTGACATGATTGTCTACCTAATTAATTTAGTTTTGAGCGGTCCGCCTCCGTGGACTCAAAAGTTAAATTAAAGTTGGATCTTAGCCCAATTAAAATTATATTATACATTGGATGTATATGAATGTTATATAATTTAGTGGGAGTATTTTTGTTTGAAAAATACATTATTTATTTCTTTAATGAAACCGGTACTTATTAAATTTTGGAAATTTTGCATATTTGTAGACAATGACTGCTAACACTCAATCAATTTCGTTGCGATCGATCCTTGAGAAGGATAAGCTCCAAGAGAATGGTACTAAATTTATGGATTGGATTCGTAGCCTAAGAATTGTTCTAAGGCAAGAAGATAAGTTGTACATTCTCGATGGGCCACTTCCTGCTGAACCAGAACCTACTGCCCCTAGGGCAGAAAGAGACAGTTACAAGAAACATCGTAATGATTTTAGAGATGTAAGTTGTCTCATGCTTGCTGCTATGTGTTCAAAACTCCAACAAAGTTTGGAGCATTTGGAAGCCTATGAGATAGGCGTGGAGTTGAGAACCATGTTTCAAGAGCAAGCTAGGCAAGAGAGGTACAAGACCATTGTTGCATTCACTACTAGTAAAATGAATGAAGGGCAACAAGTGAGTCCTCACTTTCTTAAAATGAAAGGTTATGTAGAGAACCTTGAGAAACTTGGCTATCCAATCCCATTGGAGCTAGCCACGGAACTCATTCTTAATTCATTGCCTAAAAGTTATAATCAGTTTGTGATGAATTATAACATGCATGGAATGGATAAGAATCTCTCCGAGTTGCATGGGATACTTAAAACTGCGGAGATGAAGATTGTTGAGAAAGGTTCTCCCATGCTCTTGGTTCATGATGGGAAGAAGGCTAGTGGCAAAGGAAAGGGTAAGAAAGTTGTCAAACCCAAGATAAGCAAGGCAAAGGTTGCCAAGGCTTCTGAGGCAAAACCCGATTCACAAAAGGATGCAATCTGTTTCCATTGTCATGAAATTGGTCATTGGAAACATAATTGCAAGGCTTTCTTGGAAGAGCAAAAGAAGAAGAAGGGCATCAAGGTTGCATCGACTTCAGGTATCTATATGATAGATATTCTCCTTTCTACCACTGATTCTTGGGTATTGGATACTGGATGTGATTCTCACATTTGTTTAAATGTGTAGGGACTAAAGAATAGGAGACTACTTAAAGAGGGTGAAGTAGACCTACACGTGGGGAATGGAGCAAGAGTTCCTGCATTAGCCGTAGGGACTTATGAAGTCACTTTACCTTCCGGATTAATTCTTGTTTTGAACAATTGTTATTATGTTCCGGATTTAAGTAGAAATATTATTTCAATTTCTTGTTTGGATAATGAAGGTTTTAAGTTTCTTATTGAGAATAAGAAATTTTCTATTTATTGAAATGATGTGCTTTATGGTATTGTTAATTCATTTAATGGCCTTTATGTCTTGAATGTCAAGAATGAAAATAATGACAATGTCTATCTGTAGACACCCCGCCTTGGACCGCTCACCCCGATTGCACATTTGATCTTCTGTTTCTCCCCATTTTAAGTGTTTCTCGTTAGTTTCTGTCACTTCCGTTAAGTTTCTGACTGACTTCGTTAAGTCCAGGGACTAAACTGAATAACAGAGCTGACTTTCTAGTCCATTCTGTCAAAATTGCCTTCTCTGAGTCGCGCGCCTCCGACAGGAGGATCCAGACGCGCGCGCCTCCCGTCCCCAAATCAGGAAGCGTGCGCCTCTGGGCGTCGGTTACAGATTTCTGGCCAGGATTCTCTCCCTTGCTCAATTTACAGGATTTTGCCCGGGAAAGATTTCTTGGTGACTGAGTTTTGGCACCCTATAAAAACCCCCCTTTACCTCCATTTTCAAGGACCTTGGACCTTTTGCTCTCAATCTTACATTCTCAATAAGACACTAAAATTTCACACTTACAAAGCATTTCCAAAGGATTTCTCCAAAGAATTCATCAAGAAGTGTTTGAAGTCTCTTGAAGTCTAGGTAAAGTTATTTCTTTCCTCTTCTTAACTTCATCTCTTTTCTCTTTCTTTTTGTTTTATCAAAGTGCAATCACCCCAAATCATTTTGGGACATGACTCTAATGATCACCTCATCTCATTGAGGTCGGTTAAAGAGTTATCTCCTACATTCCAAACTCTATTTTAAAACCCTTTTTTATGATTTAAAAGAAGAAGAAAAAGAACGTTTATCATTCATGTAGATTTTGATCAAGCAAGACCAACTTTAGTTGGGCGAGATGGGTCTTTCGGTACTTCCCATCTCGTAACCTAACCCCCGAACCTCAAAACAAAGAATCTCTGTTTTCGTAATCAAACTTAGGCTATTATCAATAGGTTTTTCTTATGTTCCTCAAAACATAGGTGGCGACTCTAAAAACAAGCTAGACATCCTAGGATAACTCACGCGCTCTAGCCAAGCTGTGGTTCCCCCGGGGTATCTACAGTGGCGACTCCGCTGGGGACGTTTAAGGGTTAAACTTGCATTCTGATCAAAAGCTACATCTTTTCTGGGCATTCTGACTCCTGATGGGGGAGGCGCGCGCTTCTGGCCTCTTCAGCCTAAGGCGCGCGCATCCCGCATCAAGGACCAGAATCGCCCGCTTCTTCATGTTCTTCATCTTCTTCTTCTGCTATTCTCCACTAATCATTTCTGCAGGGGTTACAATATGCACATAGGACCAGGGCAATCCCCTGAGTCCAAAATCTGACAATCTGACAGGTGTGCCCAGAAGCGCGCGCCTCCCAATAGCATCGCGCCATGCGCGCGCGTCTCGTATCAACACTCAGAGGCGCACGATTCTGGGTTGGTTCCCAGAACAGAAACAGGTCTCAGAACAGAACAGTATGATGGGGGTGTGGGCACAGTTGCCTGCATCAGTGGTTATTCTGAACTTCGGACTGTTTTAATTTTATGTTCTATTTTATCGGTCACACGGGTGATTCGAAAGTTGTAATTATGTGCTTATTTGTTTTTTTTTTTTTTTTTTTTATTTCTTTTGAAAAAAAAAAATATTTTGTCACCTGTTAGACCTCACACTACATGCACATATTCCTATGAATTGCTCACTATCGAGTAGCACAAGTCCAACCCCAAACCCGTCGAGGCCCGTCCTAGAAAGTTTCAAGCTCCACTCGACCTTGGCTCTTTCGAAGCGGTAAACCTCAGCCCGTGGCGTAGTTCATGACTACATGCCGGGGGTGACCTTTTAGCCTCATATTCAAGCCGATCACAAGCCACACAATTCTAGTTAGGGTCTAACACTCCGTGAATAAGTCGGTTTCCATCTACCGAGATTTCCCTAAACTAATGTCTTCAAATCATACATGCCAACTTGTTGAAACGGACGCAATAAAAATCCGTCCCCAAAAGTGGTTATTTTGGACGAAAATAAAAATCCGTCCCCGCATGTATGCTTTACTACATTAATTTAGTTTAATCCCGATACATGTAGGATTCACAAACGCGATGGAATCCGATGAGTATATGGGACCGCGAGTGTCACGACCCGAAATCTAGGCTCTATTTTATTAGTAATTAAGTGATTATTATTTAATTAATTGCTTATTTATTTATTTAAATTATTATTTATTTAAATATTTATGTGTGCATTTATGTGTTATAATAATTATGCCTAGCATTTTATTCGAGTTATTTGGGCTAGTGTGGAAGTGTTGAGTCTTAATTGTTAGTGGGGAGTGTAAGTAATTGTGCTAGTTAGTGGAGGAAGGGGGCTAGGTGTAACATTTCATTTTCTTCATTTTCTCCCTACTCACCTCCCTCACCCTATCACCCTCTCCACTCCATCTCCCAGCAACTCCCTCCTCTCTCTCCTCCATTGGTAAGTTTTTCTTCCTCTTCCTTCTCTCCTCATTTTCTTCCTCTTCCTCTTGTAATCTCTCATTTCTTAAAACTTGAACCTTGTTTAGATCGGCGATAGGATCGTTGGAAGCCAAAAATATTTGAAATCCATCAACTTTGAGAAATCCGGGTAAGTTGCTTTTCCCCCTATTTTATGCTAGAAATGATACTCCATATTTATTTGATGTTATGGATGCTATTTATTGCATCTTGGGTTGATTTGGGAGTGATTGACATTTTATTCAATTTTTGTGAAATTTGGTATTTGAATCTTGGGTTGGGTATCTAGATGTTGTTATTTAGCCCCTTTGCAAGTCTATAAGTTGTTTTGGTTCATAGTTGTGTACATTGTAAGCCTTGGTTCCAAGTATTTGTGAAATGGTGAAAGATTTGGGTTGGTTTGAGTTTTGGTTTGAAAATGGTAGAAACCCAGAATTTTGGCCGGAATTTGCCTTTCCGGGCAAGGAGGCGCGCGCACCCTTAGGCCTCTCTTGAACAAAAAAACCTTCTGTCCATTGGAGGCGCGCGCACCCTCCCATGGGAGGCGCGCGCACCCTCTCCTCCACCAAACTTGATCTTCCAGCTGATCTAGGAGGCACGCGCACCCTCCCATAGGAGGCGCGCGCACCCTCTCCCATGTTGTGAAATTTATTTCCCTTTTTGTCCAATCTTTCGAGGGCCATATCATGTTCATCCGAACTCCGTTTTAGGCGTATAAATTATCGTTTTAAAGCTCTCCTTAAGCTCTTCGATTTGAGTGAGTAAATTTGGGTAGGTGCTCGAATTAGCTGGATCCTTTGTGGTCAAACGTAATTTGGGAATTGTGTTATCACTGTTATGATTGTTGGAACACTTTAATTGCGTGTTGTTGGTTCATTCCACTTTCTTGGTGACTTCTTGGTATGATTCCCTACTTTGGAATCCTTTGTTGTTTATCGTGCTAGTATTTTATTACTTAGTCTTTACGTGAAAGTCCAGCTGGTATTTTGTGTGTGTTTGGGCGATGCGAAACATTATGATGGCACGGCCAAGTCCATTGTGATGTTGACCATTGTTTTGCCCCATTATTACCCTCCTCCAGATTGGCCTTGTATGTGAGAAGAGCTAGCTCCTTTGTGTGCATTTTAGCTTTACTTGGAGCATGACTTTGTGGCATGTCTCCCGTCCCTTGTGACACTTCATTTGGTTATTGGTTCCGGTACCGGGGTTTTCTCTTCGGCTTTCATGCTATTATGAAGATGATGATTTGTTGATTATTGAAGCTGCGCAGCGATCCTTTATTTGGATGTTCCGGTTTGGAAAACCTTGGCTATATCCTTTGTTATGTGTTTATTTCCGCTGCTATCTGTTATGTGATAAATGCTATGTGCTATGTGATATTTATTATTGCTTATTGTATATTGCATCATAGCATGTCGTGTAGTTGCATTAGTAACTTATTGAGATTTATCTCACCCCCTTTTCTTTTATCTTTGTTTTTCCTTAACCCCCCCAGGTGCTAAGGAATAGTCTCGCTGATCACGAGAAAGAGGACGTCGAGTGTGGATACATTCTTTTGGGGAAGGTTGATATAGGTTGGTTTACATTATGTAAATGTGTAACCATTTTGGGGTAGTTTTACCAAACAATGACGTCACTAAGAATTGTATATTTGTATTTTGTTGGGCATAAACTTGTGGAAGTTTATGATAGTTGTAATTGGTTTTTATCAAACTTGGTTTGTAAAACTTTGGATCACTACCTTTTGGTATCAAAGGAAATTTTTAACTCCGATATTTCTCAGTTTTGGTTTTAGAGTCGACGTCCAGATCGCGGTCTCGGGCCCGCGGGGTCCGGGGTTGCGACAGTTGGTATCAGAGCTATGGAATTAGCTCTATGTATAAGTATAGGTGGATTAGTATGACCTAGGTGGGTAGTAGTGTACGGAGTGATTAACGGTTGAAGTTTTATGCAGGTACTTGTTTACAATGGTTCGTAGAAGGAGTTTTGAAGGTAGTACCGGTAATGCAAATCAGAATGATACAAGGGAAGAAGCCCGTGCCATGTTCCAAGGCATGTTTGAGGCGGCCATGAAGGCCATACATGATCAAGGTCCGAGGGTAGAACAAGCACCACCCCGCTATGGATTGGAGCAATTTCTCAAACTGAAACCGGTTGAATTCAATGGGGAACCCGATGTTCGGAAAGCTTAGTTGTGGATTGAGTCGATGGAGAAGATTTATGATGTATTTGGTTGCTCGGATGAGGACAAGGTCCGGTTCGCGGCTTATAAGCTTGTGGGAGCCGCCGAGCACTGGTGGAAGGGTGTTAAGGCTACTTGGGATGATACTCACACGGTGTATGCGTGGGAGTTGTTCGTGCGCAAATTCAAGGAGCATTTCATTCCGGTTGTTGATCAAAACCAAAAGGAGATCGAGCTACTCAACCTGGAGCAAGGTGTGTTGTCTATAGCACAATACTCGGCTAAGTTCATAGAATTAGCCCGGTATTGCGACTATTTGGTGAGGACCGAGGAACAAAAGGCTATGAGATTCATTCGGGGATTGAAGACCTCCATCCGTACTCAACTTATTGCTCAACGGATTGTGACTTTCCAAGATGCGGTGGACCGAGCCTATTTGATAGAGCAAGATATTGGGGAGCACAAAAGGAAAACCGAGGTTGCGGGTACGGGTAAACCGGGAAGCCATGCTAAATCTCAACCTCAACACCGTTCCGACGCTCGAGGTAACTTTGGGGGACAATCTCAGTTCCGAGGGCAACCGATCCCAAGGAACCCGGGTACCACTTCCGGGAACCAAGGGAGCCAAATTAGGAGGCTTTGTTCGTATTGTCAAAAGGAAGGTCATTCTGAAGACCGTTGTTGGAAGAAGCAAGGAAGGTGCACCAATTGTGGTCAAATGGGTCACTTTGTAAAAGATTGCCCGAGAGGTAGAGTACAAGCATCCGGGTCAGGAGTTGGTAATAATCAAGGGCAAAAAAGGGATGCCGCTGGGAAGCCCAAAGTTCAAGGGAAGGTTTATGCCATGAATCGACAACAAGCTACCGATGATCCATCCGTTATTGGAGGTATTGTTTCTGTGTCTAATGTGAGCGCACGAGCGTTAGTAGATCCAGGATCATCTCATTCATACATTTCTGTGCAATTTGCTTCCATGTTAAATGCTGCATTCGAGTCTTTACCGTACGTGCTAGAGGTGTCGACCCCTATAGGAGAATGCTTGATTTCTGATTGAGTCTTTCGTGCTTGTGATGTGGTTATTTGTGGTCGAGTCCTTTGTGCAGATTTGGTAGTTCTTCCTATCCAAGACTTTGATGTCATTTTGGGTATGGATTGGTTGAGCAAGTTTCATGCGTCCGTTGATTGCCGTAAGAAAACTGTTACTTTTTCTATTCCCGATGTGCCTAAATTTGTGTTTGAGGCTAGTCCTCTGAGTAGAAAGGTTCGCTTAATTTCTTTTTTGAAAGCGAGAAAATTATTGCATAGTGGTTGTGAGGGGTATTTGGCTAGTGTTCTTGATACTAGGAAGGAATCCCCTAGTTTGGATAATGTTCGGGTAGTTCAGGAATTTCCCGATGTTTTCTCTACCGAGTATGATATGCCTCCCGATCGTGAGATTGAGTTTTGTATAGATCTTTTGCCGGGTACGGCTCCGATTTCGAAAGCACCTTATAGGTTAGCTCCCGCTGAGTTGAAGGAGTTAAAGGTTCAGTTGCAAGAGTTGCTTGATCGAGGGTTTATCCGCCCTAGTGTTTCCCCGTGGGGAGCACCGGTTTTATTCGTGCGGAAGAAAGATGGTTCGTTGAGATTGTGTATAGATTACCGGAAGTTAAATCAGGTTACGGTGAAGAACAAGTATCCTCTACCGCACATCGATGATTTATTTGATCAGCTTCAAGGGTCCGTGGTTTTCTCTAAACTTGATTTGAGGAGTGGGTACCATCAGTTGAAGGTTCGATCGGAGGATATTCCGAAGACTGCCTTTCGCACCCGTTATGGTCATTATGAGTTCTTGGTTATGCCGTTTGGGTTGACTAACGCGCCGGCCGTATTTATGGATTTGATGAACCGAGTTTTCCATCCTTATCTTGACTCGTTCGTGGTGGTTTTCATCGACGACATTCTTGTTTATTCGAAATCTCGAGAGGAGCATGAACAACATTTGAGGACAGTTTTATCCGTTCTTGCGAGGGAGAAATTATTTGCGAAGTTTAGCAAATGCGAATTTTGGCTCGAGAAGGTGTCATTTCTGGGGCATGTTATTTCGAAAGATGGGATTTCTGTGGATCCTTCAAAGATAGAGGCAATAGTGGATTGGAAGAGACCCGAATCAGTGACAGAGATTAGAAGCTTTCTTGGTTTAGCCGGTTATTACCGAAGATTTATTGAAGGGTTTTCGAGGATTGCTACTCCGATGACTCAGTTGGCCCGGAAGAATGTCCCGTTTGTGTGGACCGAGAAATGTGACAAGAGTTTCGAGGAATTGAAGAAGAGGTTGACTACCGCACCGATCTTGACTTTGCCTAATGGGAGCGATGGCCTAGTGATTTACAGTGATGCTTCTAAAGAGGGTTTGGGTTGTGTGTTGATGCAGAATGGGAAAGTAATTGCTTATGCTTCGAGGAAGTTGACCCCTAGTGAACAGAATTACCCGACTCATGATATGGAGTTAGCGGCTATTGTATTTGCGTTACATAAATGGAAGCACTACCTTTATGGATCGAAGTTTGAGATTTTTACGGATCACAAGAGTTTGAAGTACCTATTCTCTCAGAAGGAATTGAACAACCGACAGCGTAGGTGGATGGAATTGTTGAAGGATTACGATTGTAAGATTTCTTATCATCCGGGGAAGGCGAATGTGGTAGCCGATGCGATTAGTAGAAAATCTTATGTGGCTTCGATGTTGGTCCGGGAGTGGAAAATGCTTGAGGATGTTCGAGATTGGTCTCCTCGTGAATCGAGACATGGGGCTATTTTTGCGAATATTAGGGTGTCTCCGACCCTAATTCAAAGGATAAAGGAAGCGCAGAAAGAAGATCCCGAGTTGGTGAAGATAATGGGTAAACTGAAAGAGAAGAACTTCGAGGATTTTTCTATTAGCCCGGTGGGAGTGTTGACTTTCCGTGGAAGATTGTGTGTTCCGGATGTTGATGGAATTAAACAGAGAGTTCTTGATGAGGGTCACAAATCGAGGTATATTATTCATCCGGGTAGTACGAAGATGTATCAGGATTTGAAGCAACAATTTTGGTGGATTAATATGAAAAGGGAAATAGCCGAGTATGTTTCGAAGTGTTTAACGTGTCAACAGGTTAAAGCCGAGCATCAGAGACCCGCGGGATTACTTCAGCCGTTAGAGATTCCCGAGTGGAAATGGGAGCATGTGACTATGGATTTCGTTACGAGACTACCTCGTACCCGTAGGAAGTATGACAGTGTTTGGGTAATAGTGGATAGATTGACCAAGAGTGCCCATTTCTTGCCTATTGACATCAGGTATTCGATGGAGAAGCTTGCGACCCTTTATATCGATGAGATTGTTAGATTGCATGGGGTTCCAGTTAGCATTGTGTCAGATCGAGATCCGAGATTTACTTCTAGATTCTGGAAGGCGTTTCAGGAAGCTTTGGGTACAGATTTGCGATTCAGTACGTCTTTTCATCCTCAAACCGACGGTCAATCCGAGAGGACTATTCAGATTCTTGAGGGTATGTTGCGAGCTTGTTCGATAGACTTCTCTGATTCTTGGGATTCGCGCCTACCGTTAGTGGAATTCTCTTACAACAACAGTTATCAGGCTAGTATCGAGATGGCACCGTTTGAGGCCTTGTATGGAAGGAAATGTAGATCGCCTATTTGTTGGGATGAGGTCGGTGAAGCGAAAGTTTTGGGTATTGATTTGCTTCGGGATTCGGTTGAGAAAGTTAAAGTTATCCGGGATAGATTGAAGACAGCCCAGAGCCGACATAATAGCTATGCAGATAACCGAAGACGAGATCTTAGTTTTCAGACCGGTGATTTGGTGTTCTTGAAATTATCTCCAAAGGTGGGTATTCGTAGGTTTGGGAAGAAAGGCAAGTTGGCTCCGAGGTTTATAGGCCCGTTTGAGATTTTGGGAAAGGTTGGACTTCTAGCGTATCGTCTGGCGTTACCGCCATCTTTGGACCGGTTGCACAACGTCTTTCACGTTTCTATGCTTCGGAAGTATGTTCATGATCCATCTCACGTGTTACCGAGGATACCGGAGGATATTGAGCCCGATATGACTTATGAGGAACGACCGGTCCGGATCCTAGATTCTAAAGTTCAAGAGTTGAGGAGCAAAAGCATTTCATTGGTTAGAGTTCTTTGGAGGAATCATAACATCGAGGAGTCGACGTGGGAGCTTCGTGATGAGATCGAGAGGAAATTTCCGTGGCTTTTTGTTAGAGGTGAGTCTCGTTAAAATTCGGGTCGAATTTTCTTTAAGGGGGAGTGAATGTCACGACCCGAAATCTAGGCTCTATTTTATTAGTAATTAAGTGATTATTATTTAATTAATTGCTTATTTATTTATTTAAATTATTATTTATTTAAATATTTATGTGTGCATTTTATGTGTTATAATAATTATGCCTAGCATTTTATTCGAGTTATTTGGGCTAGTGTGGAAGTGTTGAGTCTTAATTGTTAGTGGGGAGTGTAAGTAATTGTGCTAGTTAGTGGAGGAAGGGGGCTAGGTGTAACATTTCATTTTCTTCATCTTCTCCTTACTCACCTCCCTCCCTATCACCCTCTCCACTCCATCTCCCAGCAACTCCCTCCTCTCTCTCCTCCATTGGTAAGTTTTTCTTCCTCTTCCTTCTCTCCTCATTTTCTTCCTCTTCCTCTTGTAATCTCTCATTTCTTAAAACTTGAACCTTGTTTAGATCGGCGATAGGATCGTTGGAAGCCAAAAATAATTGAAATCCATCAACTTTGAGAAATCCGGGTAAGTTGCTTTTCCCCCTATTTTATGCTAGAAATGATACTCCATATTTATTTGATGTTATGGATGCTATTTATTGCATCTTGGGTTGATTTGGGAGTGATTGGCATTTTATTCAATTTTTGTGAAATTTGGTATTTGAATCTTGGGTTGGGTATCTAGATGTTGTTATTTAGCCCCTTTGCAAGTCTATAAGTTGTTTTGGTTCATAGTTGTGTACATTGTAAGCATTGGTTCCAAGTATTTGTGAAATGGTGAAAGATTTGGGTTGGTTTGAGTTTTGGTTTGAAAATGGTAGAAACCCAGAATTTTGGCCGGAATTTGCCTTTCCGGGCAAGGAGGCGCGCGTACCCTCCCATAGGAGGCGCGCGCACCCTTAGGCCTCTCTTGAACAAAAAAACCTTCTGTCCATTGGAGGCGCGCGCACCCTCCCATGGGAGGCGCGCGCACCCTCTCCTCCACCAAACTTGATCTTCCAGCTGATCTAGGAGGCGCGCGCACCCTCCCATAGGAGGCGCGCGCACCCTCTCCCCTATTGTGAAATTTATTTCCCTTTTTGTCCAATCTTTCGAGGGCCATATCATGTTCATCCGAACTCCGTTTTAGGCGTATAAATTATCGTTTTAAAGCTCTCCTTAAGCTCTTCGATTTGAGTGAGTAAATTTGGGTAGGTGCTCGAATTAGCTGAATCCTTTGTGGTCAAACGTAATATGGGAATTGTGTTATCACTGTTATGATTGTTGGAACACTTTAATTGCGTGTTGTTGGTTCATTCCACTTTCTTGGTATGATTCCCTACTTTGGAATCCTTTGTTGTTTATCGTGCTAGTATTTTATTACTTAGTCTTTACGTGAAAGTCCAGCTGGTATTTTGTGTGTGTTTGGGCGATGCGAAACATTATGATGGCACGGCCAAGTCCATTGTGATGTTGACCATTGTTTTGCCCCATTATTACCCTCCTCCAGATTGGCCTTGGATGTGAGAAGAGCTAGCTCCTTTGTGTGCATTTTAGCTTTACTTGGAGCATGACTTTGTGGCATGTCTCCCCTCCCTTGTGACACTTCATTTGGTTATTGGTTCTGGTACCGGGGTTTTCTCTTCGGCTTTCATGCTATTATGAAGATGATGATTTGTTGATTATTGAAGCTGTGCAGCGATCCTTTATTTGGATGTTCCGGTTTGGAAAACCTTGGCTATATCCTTTGTTATGTGTTTATTTCCGCTGCTATCTGTTATGTGATAAATGCTATGTGCTATGTGATATTTATTATTGCTTATTGTATATTGCATCATAGCATGTCATGTAGTTGCATTAGTAACTTATTGAGATTTATCTCACCCCCTTTTCTTTTATCTTTGTTTTTCCTTAACCCCCCCAGGTGCTAAGGAATAGTCTCGCTGATCACGAGAAAGAGGACGTCGAGTGTGGATACATTCTTTTGGGGAAGGTTGATATAGGTTGGTTTACATTATGTAAATGTGTAACCATTTTGGGGTAGTTTTACCAAACAATGACGTCACTAAGAATTGTATATTTGTATTTTGTTGGGCATAAACTTGTGGAAGTTTATGATAGTTGTAATTGGTTTTTATCAAACTTGGTTTGTAAAACTTTGGATCACTACCTTTTGGTATCAAAGGAAATTTTTAACTCCGATATTTCTCAGTTTTGGTTTTAGAGTCGACGTCCAGATCGCGGTCTCGGGCCCGCGGGGTCCGGGGTCGCGACAGCGAGATGGTCTATATACTAGTGTGACGATTCCATTATTTTCTTAGAAACCCCAAAAGGGATCCATTCCCTCCGACTTATAAAAAAAAAAGAGTCTTTTCTTATGTGGTTCGAGTCGTGTGCCCAACTGTGTGTTCTAAGCCTCTTCGTGGACCGCAAGTTTTACTCAAGACTGACAAGGGCCTCTTCTGCAATATAGGTTCAATTGGTACTTACAGAGTCTACCGGGATTCGGCACATCAGTTAGTCCGTGAAGAGATCACTCCAACAGCTCCTACATCAACAATGGCCGGCGGCTCCAACACCAACAATACCATGACTCTCGACCAACTCGCAACCATGGTCCAACTCCTCCAACAGCAAGTCTCCACCCTTAATAAGGAGGCACAAAGCAAAGACGACATTTGGCAATCCCACCTCGATAGCCAAAGGGAGGCCCACGAGGCCGAGATGGAGCCAATGAAAGAAAAGCTCACTAATCTTGCCAAGGGGAAGAGAAAAAATGACGATGACGAATCCGAATGGACCGAAGGTTTGTTCAAAAGTCCTTATGTCAACACCCGCACCAAGAAAGTGGGAGAGCCAAGTTCCGAGAACAATGAGCCCAAAATGGTGGATTCTATCATGGCCTACATCGACCAAAAATTCAATGGGCTCAACATGGGGAAAGGCTCCGACACAAGCCTTTATCAATCATCCATCCTCATGAGTACTATGGCCGCTCTTCCTGATAAGTTCAAGATGCCCGACATAAGCAAATTCAAGGGCAACTCTTATCCTATGGCTCACATTGAGACTTATATTTGGGCAATGGTTCCGAAGAAGGTCTCCCCCAAGGTGATGGCTCAATGCTTTCCTCTCACTCTCGAGGGGGCGGCAAAAGATTGGTATGCTACTCTCCCTCTCACTGTCCGTCTTGATTGGGACTCCGCCATGCTTGCCTTCAAGAACCAATACCAAGGCAACACCACTCACCGGCCCACAAGGAAAGAGCTAGAGAACACTACTCAATGAGACCACGAGTCCTTCATCGACTTCACAAGGAGATGGAATGATAAACTCTCCGAGATTGTGGAAAGGCCAAATACCAAGGAGAAAATGGACATCTTTCTCAAATGTCTCAAATTGATCTCCGCACCCACCTAAGTGGGGCTTGCTATACGGATTTCTCCCAAATGTATGAGGCAGGGGTCCGAATGGACGAGTTGCTCAAGGAAGTCATGAAAAGTGCTCCTAGCTACCGCTACAAGGCCGTTTCCAACCCCACAAAAGAGGCCTCGGTCAACGCCATCACTATCGACAAGGGGAATTGCAAAAAGGTTCCTCCACCCCAAGGGAAGAAGTCTCGAAATGACCGTGTCTACACGCCTCTCCAAGGCATGAGTCAAACCGAAGCTTTCAAAGTCCTCAAAGCAAAGGGTCAAGTCACACCCGTACAAGGGTACCAACCCAAGACGGTCAACCCCAATCATGCTCACCACAAATTTTGTGGCTACCACCAATATAGTGGCCACACCACCGAGGAATGCTTCGTTCTCCGCAATGTCATTCAAGATCTCATAGACAAGAAAGAATTTGTAGTGACTAATGGCGAACATGTCAATGTAATAGAGATAGGAGAACTCGAGGGGACCACCCATTCAATCCCAATTGTGAATGGGGGCCCCAATGTTATGAATAAACTTGACAATTCTTGTTATGTTGTAACTTACGATGAGGTAATGAGGGAAGTACTAGAGAATAGGAAAAAGAAGCAAGAGGGGAACGTCAACATGCTAACTCGATCCGGTCGAGTCATAGCAAGCAACCCTTCCACTTCCGCACCAAGCTCCTCTTCTCAAAGGCCGCAAGCTCGCGACACTCCCGAAGATCCTCTACTTGTCCAACTCAAGAAAAATCAAGCCAACATCTCTATTTGGGACCTCATCGCATCCTCAAAGAAACACCGAGATCTTGTCATCCGCAATCTCAATGATACATCAATTTCTCCTGATACTACTCCCGAGGACCTCACGGCAATGATCGGTCACATTCATTTTGGCAACGTCCTCACCTTTGCCGATATGGACCTTCCACCATTTGGTTCCAACCACAACGAGGCTATTTACCTCAAGGTACGAGCAAGGGGGAGGCCCATCTCAAGAGTCTTAGTGGACGGTGGTTCCGCACTCAACCTCATGCCTGGCAGAATCATGGGCATACTGGGGCTTAAGGATTCCGATTTGAAGCCTTCTACTCAAGTAATCCGAGGTTATAACAGCACCGCCCGTACAGTCATGGGCATGATCGAAATAGACATTGAGTTTGGGAGCATGGTCATGTCCGTTCCATTCCAAGTGCTTGACATCCCGGC
Organism: Campanula takesimana; assembly: GCA_026119855.1. Taxonomy (NCBI): domain Eukaryota; kingdom Viridiplantae; phylum Streptophyta; class Magnoliopsida; order Asterales; family Campanulaceae; genus Campanula; species Campanula takesimana. Next base: position 56,193 of record JAOWBW010000973.1, on the reverse strand, counting down.
CTCGTTCAACTTGCTTTTGGGTCGACCATGGATTCACAGTTCTAATGCCGTCCCGTCAACTCTCCATCAATGTGTCAAGATCCAAAATGGTGATGAAATAGTGACCGTCATGGCCGAAAACATCACTATCAACAGAAAAAAGGTGAGCCCATCCGCCAAGTTCAGCATGGTTTACCAGACTCCACTCTCTCCGGCGTCTCAATCAACGCCATTGACAAAGAAGGGGGAAACGGATCATGGACCCCCAGCAATCACAAAGTCCTCCGCATGATGAGGAATATGGACTACTTCCCTGGTTTAGGCCTAGGGAAATATCAACAAGGAATCCTACATCCTGTGCAAGTCCCATTTGTCAAGAACACATTCGGTTGGGGTACGAGCCTTCCATAGAGGACTTGAAACAAGAGCAAGCGATCAAGAATGAAAAGGCCCGAGCTCGTAAAGAAGGCCGTCGTTATGAGGTCCCTAATCTAAGGCCTTACCGCAAGACGTTGAATGGCTATTTTGTCCACCAAGGGGAAGACGTTCCATACATGATCTTTCCCGAGCCATGTGTTAACAATAAGGGTGTCAAAAAGTCCGGTCTCGAAATCTTCTCTGATTGTGAGATCCAGAAATCCGAAAGGGAACCAACTCCCATGTCGCCTCGTGAATGGTGGGGAAGGAAGGTGACTATAGAGTCCGAGACAGAAATCATCGTGGGGGAAGAACCGACAGATTTAGCCTCTATGTTCGAAGAGCTTGCCATAATGAATGAATGCCAAGTCAACGCCATCCATGACACCGTCATCATGAATGAGACTATCAGTGAGATCCCGCCAAGCTCCGAGCCGATCAACAATTGGTATTCTACGAAAGGGCCCGTGGTATCCGAGGAATTCTTAGTCCAAGAAATGGGTTGCATACCCCGCACAGCAACAAAGGAAGAGCGGCTCACACTTACTTTCGAGTCCGAGAGTGTCTCTAATACCCTCACCCAAGAGGATATGGAGGCCATAGCCGAGCGTGTGTTTCCTTTCTTTGCTAATGAAAAATTTGATATTTCTGAGTACCCTGAGATTGTAAATATCATAAATGATGAGTTAACTAATAATGAACTTAATGAACAAGTTAATAACGATTCAAATTATGATGAAATAGACCACGAAAACACAACATACTTAAATGAACTTTCTCAACAGGTCCGTAGTCGTGGTGAAAATGGTCCAGGGGCTGACGAAGAATTGCATGTTGTTAATCTGGGTACCGACGAAGAGCCAAGGGAAACTAAGATCGGAAGCTTCTTCAAGGGGGACGACAGAGACAGATTGACTGCACTACTACGGGAGTTCGTGGATGTGTTCGCATGGTCATACAAAGACATGCCGGGTTTGGACAGAAAGGTAGCGGAGCAAAGAATTCCGATCAGAGAAGATGCCAAGCCAGTAAAGCAGAAGCTCAGAAAGATCAAGCCAGAATGGTCTCTACAAGTCAAAGAAGAGATCGAGAAGCTCCTCAGTGTGGGTTTCATCAAGGTTATCGAGTATCCGACATGGTTAGCCAACATCGTGACAGTCAGAAAGGCAAACGGCAAGGTTCGAGTTTGTGTGGACTTTCGGGATTTGAACAAAGCTTCCCCGAAAAACGATTTTCCACTCTTGAACAGCAAAAGGAGACAAATCACCATCCGGGGAATAAATCTTGAAGTGTTCTCGGAGCCATATGGTCAAGAGCAAAGGGCTTCCCCGACACATCTTGTCCGTCCTATGTAACTCATCAAGGCCGTGCAACGTCTCCCCTATAATAAGAGGGATTATACTAAATTGTTGCTCCTTGGCTTGCAAAATAATCTCAGCCAACTGCACATCCGCAGTCCCGAAGGGTGTGACAAACAGTACTTCACTAAAGAGACAAGCGGCCATCGCATTCCTCTTGAAAGATTGAACCACCGGATCCTCCGAGTGTAAACTGAAGAACATCAGCAACTCAGTTATGTCAATCACAGTACCGTGCAACATCTTCCTCACGTCCTCAACAGGGAGATTCAGTAACTCAACCCAAGAGTCAATGGCACCACAGTGATATTTAGGGACGGCAATCCGACCGGCCAAAGGCATGCCAAGGATGGCCCCGGAATCATCAACAGTCGGCACCATTTCATTAGCTGAAAAGTTGAAGGTATGGCTATCGCAATCCCAGAAAGCCGCGGCAGCTCTCAACAAATCCCAATCCGGTTTCAACGTCCGCAAAGTGAAAAGAATTAGGAACCCTAAGTCTTTAATGAAGGTCTTCTTGGGATGGGTCTTGAAAGAATACACAAAAGTGTCCAAGTCCTTTATATACCCACTAACAACCTTGGCATCAAGAACAAAAGAATTGGAAGCCATGGAAAATGTTGATCACAAGCAAAGGTGAGAAATAATATAATGTTCAAAAATGGTAGAAAGGAGCTGTGAGAATCAAGTGGTCGAACAGAAGCTGATATTATAGCTGTTGGGGGGTCTTTTGGCCAGCAAATGTCAAGCCCGGAATTCCGCCTCCCAGACGCGCGCGCCACCCGCCAGCGGTCTGAAATGCGCACGCGTCCCAAGCCTACAGAGGAAAGCGCGCGCCTCCCAAGTCTAGATCACTTCAGAAAAAGCCTTGTCAGAAATCTCGAGCCTAAATCAAGACACAGCCCCGGTCCTCGGACACCCAGTTGGGCACACCTTCTTCTGGTCCGCCTTTAAGGCATGTCAAAGATTGAAAGTAGGATAGAAACTCCCACTCAAAAGTAGGCTGTCCTTCTCCAGATTCCGAACTCCCTAAGTTCTATCACGGGTGCCATACCCCCCTCAAGAGTCAATCTCAACATTTCATCCCCAGCAGGAACATTCTTCTGGTTACGGTCAACTGTGCCCGCACCCCACAAGTCAAAAAGTCAACTGTGACTCCAAGTGGCACGCGACTTCAAAGCAATATTTCATCAACGAATTTCACTAACGGATTCGTCAACAAAGGTTCACTAACGGCCTCATCAATGGATTTCACTAACGGATTCGTCCTCAAAGGTTCACTAACGGCCTCCTCAAAGGTTCATTAACGAGCTCTTCAAAGGTTCACTAACGGCCTCTTCAAAGGTTCACTAACGGCCTCTCCAAAGGTTCACCAACGGCCTCTACAAAGGTTCACTAACGGCCTCATTCAAGGGTTCACTAATGGCCTCATCAACGGATTTCACTAACGGATTCGTCCTCAAAGGTTCACTAACGGCCTCCTCAAAGGTTCACTAACGGCCTCTTCACAGGTTCACTAACGGCCTCTTCAAAGGTTCACTAACGGCCTCTTCAAAGGTTCACTAACGGCCTCTCCAAAGGTTCACTAACGGCCTCTCCAAAGGTTCACCAACGGCCTCTACAAAGGTTCACTAACGCCCTCATTCAAGGGTTCACTAACGGCCTCATCAACGGATTTCACTAACGGATGCGTCCTCAAAGGTTCACTAACGATCTCCTGAAAGGTTCACTAACGGCCTCTTCACAGGTTCACTAACGGCCTCTTCAAAGGTTTACTAACGGCCTCTCCAAAGGTTCACTAACGGCCTCTTCAAAGGTTCACTAACGGCCTCTCCAAAGGTTCACTAACGGCCCCATTCAACATATTCAGCCGGCAGGTTCACCTAACGGATCATGCCACCCCCTCTATCAACAAAAGCCGCTCACACAGGGAGCGGACCACTATCTCTCGCAATTTCAAATTCCTGCTTTCATCGAGTCTTTGCTTTTTCTTGGTGATGTCCTCGGCGGGTGTTTTTAACTTTCGTCGACGCGTTTTGCTTTGAAATCCACGTCGCTGAGGGGCTCTGTAGACACCCCGCCTTGGACCGCTCACCCCGATTGCACATTTGATCTTGTGTTTCTCCCCATTTTAAGTGTTTCTCGTTTGTTTCTGTCACTTCCGTTAAGTTCCTGACTGACTTCGTTAAGTCCAGGGACTAAACTGAATAACAGGGCTGACTTTCTAGTCCATTCTGTCAAAATTGCCTCCTCTGAGTTGCGCGCCTCCGACATGAGGATCCAGACGCGTGCGCCTCCCGTCCCCAATTCAGGAAGCGCGCACCTCTGGGCGTCGGTTACAGATTTCTGGCCAGGATTCTCTCCCTTGCTCAATTTACAGGATTTTGCCCGGGAAAGATTTCTTGGTGACTGAGTTTTGGCACCAAAAACATCTCTCTTTCACCTATAAAAACCCCCCTTTACCTCCATTTTCAAGGACCTTGGACCTTTTGCTCTCAATCTTACATTCTCAATAAGACACTAAAATTTCACACTTACAAAGCATTTCCAAAGGATTTCTCCAAAGAATTCATCAAGAAGTGTTTGAAGTCTCTTGAAGTCTAGGTAAAGTTATTTCTTTCCTCTTCTTAACTTTATCTCTTTTCTCTTTCTTTTTGTTTTATCAAAGTGCAATCACCCCAAATCATTTTGGGACATGACTCTAATGATCACCTCATCTCATTGAGGTCGATTAAAGAGTTATCTCCTACATTCCAAACTCTATTTTAAAACCCCTTTTTATGATTTAAAGAAGAAGAAGAAGAACGTTTATCATTCATGTAGATTTTGATCAAGCAAGACCAACTTTAGTTGGGCGAGATGGGTGTTTCGGTACTTCCCATCTCGTAACCTAACCCCTGAACCTCAAAACAAAGAATCTCTGTTTTCGTAATCAAACTTAGGCTATTATCAATAGGTTTTTCTTATGTTCCTCAAAACATAGGTGGCGACTCTAAAAACAAGCTAGACATCCTAGGATAACTCACGCGCTCTAGCCAAGCCGTGGTTCCCCCGGGGTATCTACACTATCATATAAATAAGAAATCTAAACCTAATGATGTAAATTATACTTATTTATGGCATTGCCGTCTTAGTCATATTAATGAGAAGCGTATCTCAAAACTCTATGGGGACGGCCTTTTGGGTTCATGTGACCTCGATTCATATGATACTTGCGAGTCGTGTCTTCTTGGAAAAATGACCAAGACACCTTTTACCAAGTTAGGTGAAAGGGCAAGAGACTTATTGGGGTTGATACATTCCGATGTATGCGGACCATTAAGTAGCAATGCTAGGGGAGGATTTCAATACTTCATAACCTTCACTGATGATTATAGTAGATTTGGGTATGTTTACCTAATGAAACATAAAAGTGAAGCATTTGAGATATTTAGAATATTTCAAAATGAAGTAGAAAAACAACTTGGCAAAAGTATTAAGGCACTTAGATCAGATCGAGGTGGAGAATACTTGAGTCATGAATTTGATGATCATCTAAAGAATTGTGGAATAGTTTCACAATTGACCCCACCCGGAACACCACAATGGAATGGTGTGTCCGGGAGGAGAAATCGGACTTTGTTAGACATGGTTCGATCAATGATGAGTCAAGTTGATCTTCCAATATCTTTTTAGGGTTACGCTCTAGAAACCGCTGCATTCACACTAAATCGTGTTCCAATTAAATCGGTTCAAAAGACTCCATATGAGATGTGGAGCGGAAAGAAAACTTGTTTATCTTTCATGAAGATTTGGGGTTGCGAAGCCTTTGTCAAAAGACTTGTCTCTGACAAGCTTGCACACAAATCTGACAAATATATTTTCGTGGGATATCTAAAGGAAACTAGAGGATATTACTTTTACAACCGTGAGGACAACAAAGTTTTTGTTGCCCGAACTGGTGTCTTTCTAGAGAAAGAGTTTCTCTCCAAAGAAATCAGTGGGAGTAAAATAAATCTTGAAGAGATTCGAGACCCAGAAAATGACATTGAACCAATAATGGAACAAGAACAAGAACCACAAGGAGTTGTGGAACCTGTTCAAATACACAAGCAACTCGCAGATCTAGTAGGTTACGATCCGAGCCCGAGAGATATGGATTTCTCGTAACGGATAATAATGAGGTGGAAATCATTGAGAATGATGAACCGACAACCTACCAAGAGGCGATGTCTTCTCCTGATTCGGACAAGTGGCTTGGAGCGATGGAATCCGAATTGCAATCCATGCAAGACAATCAAGTTTGGAATTTGATTGATGCACCCGAAGGTGTAAAAACCATAGGATGCAAATGGGTCTTCAAGAAGAAGACTGACATGGAAGGGAATGTGCATAGACTTGTAGCGAAGGGCTATAGGCAAGTTCATGGTATTGACTATGATGAAACCTTTTCACCCGTAGCAATGATCAAGTCTATAAGAATTTTGCTTGCCATTGCCGCACATCATGACTATGAAATATGGAAAATGGATGTCAAAACCGCTTTCCTAAATGGAAAACTACAAGAGGATGTGTATATGACACAACCGGAAGGTTTTGAACAGAATTCTAAGGTATGCAAATTGCAGAGATCTATCTATGGATTGAAGCGAGCTTCAAGGAGTTGGAATCTCCGTTTTGATGAATCGGTCAAAGAGTTTGGTTTCATCAAGAACGAAGATGAACCTTATGTATACAAGAAGATTAGTGGGAGCATAGTGCTATTCCTTATTTTATATGTGGATGACATATTACTCATTGGAAACGATATTCCTACACTTCAGTCCGTGAAGACTTGGTTAGGAAAATGCTTCGCAATGAAAGATATGGGTGAAGCTGCATATATACTTGGCATTAAGATCTATAGAGATAGATCAAGGAGGCTACTTGGTTTAAGACAAAGTACATACATTGACAAGGTCATTAGAAGATTCCGCATGGAAAATTCTAAAAGAGGAACCTTACCAGTGTTACATGGAGTTTCTCTAAGCAAGACTCAATGTCCTAAGACAAAAGATGAGTGTGAGAAAATGAATGATGTTTCATATGCTTCGGCAATTGGGTCCATCATGTATGCCATGATTTGTACTAGGTCGGATGTATCTTATGCTTTAAGCATGACAAGTAGATACCAATCCGACCCTGGTGAAAATCACTGGATGGCTGTAAAAGCGATTCTTAAGTACTTGAGAAGAACTAAAGATTCGTTTTTGGTCTATGGAGGAATGGAAGATGATCTCGTGGTAAATGCTTACACGGATGCAAGCTTCTAGACCGACAAAGATGATAGTCAATCGCAATTGGGTTTTGTGTTTATGTTAAATGGTGGAGCTGTAAGCTGGAAGAGTTCCAAGCAAAGTACAACCGCTGATTCTACAATGGAAGCTGAGTATATTGCTGCATGGATTAAGAAGTTCATTACTGAACTTGAAGTGGTTCCTAGTATTGCTAATCCAATAGACCTTTATTGCGATAATAATTGTGCTATTGCTCAAGCAAAGGAACCAAGAGCACCTCAGAAATCCAAACACATACTTAGGCGTTTTCATATCATTCGAGAAATCGTCGATAGGGGAGACGTAAACATATGCAGAGTACCTACTGATGACAATATCGCGGACCCGCTAACAAAGGGACTTACACAAGCTAAACATGAAGGTCATGTTAGGTCCATGGGTATTAGATACATGGGAGATTGGGCCTAGGGCAAGTGGGAGATTGTTGATAGTGGTGCCCTAGGCACGTTTAATAAACGTTGTAATTGTATCATTTATTTCATATCAATAAAGAGATGTTTTGATTATTATTATTGTTGTTTATGTTTACTTATAATAATCTCCGTCCCTAGTACTTGTTAAGCACTAGTATAAAGGCTAAATGATCATGGGATAATCATGTTAGATTTATAGGTACTTGTTTGGAACAAGGTACTGGACATGACCCCCTGTATGAGATTTATGTCTGGTCTATGTCGTACATATATCTCATATTAGTTATGTCATTTTAATCCTTAGACATGAAATTATTATAGTCTTCCACTTGATGAACATTATGTTTGACATATTCAAACGCTACCTTTAACCGGGTAGTTATAAAGGGTATGATTGGCATAATCGGATTCACGTAGGGAAGAATAATAAGCTAAATGGATTTGTCCCTCTTCAGAGAGATGTCAAGCTTAGGCCTCTCGTAGGAATGATGTTGATGAAAATGTTCGGCCGGACTCAAATAAATTGATTAGATCAATGTCATTTGTATTATCAACATATTTGGAATCGAGAAAGTATTGAACAAAACAAGTTGACTTGTTGACCATGACTTGTGTTCAATGACATCGTGGACAAAGGGATTGTGACATGTTCTAAAGGAATACGAACTGTATCTAGTTATACTATTTGGGTAGGTATGACGGTTTGCTAGAACCTAATCATATCTTATGGTTTCATGTTTGAACCCATTGCCAACTTAGTATAATCCTAGAGGGTCACACACAATAGAACGAATCTTAAATAAGGGTTATATTGGAATTTTGGAAACTATGGGAATCTGGACAAGTGTGCGACCGCACAATATGGGTTGGGCGGCCGCACAGATTGGGTCAAATAGTACCAGAAACCTTCCAGATAGATGTGCGGCCGTACAGGGATTTTGGGCGGCCGCACACCATGTCGGGACTGGTTTCCTAATTTGATTTGGAAAAGATTTTTGGACGGGTTTAGACACAAGTTTCCTATTTGGAATAGGTCTAACTTGTATATAAACAGCCAAATTCAGCCAGAATCAAAGCCAATGCTTTTGAGCAAGTCTCCAAAGAGTTTGAGAGAGTTTATTTTGTTCTAAGACATCTTAGATTGAAGAACAAAATAATACACAAACCAATATTCCATATAGTTCATATCAATTGTGGAAACGTGTTTCACAATTTTGGTCTAGCAACCAAGATCAAGTGTTCTTGATATTCGTTCGTGGTGTGGATACCGCTAGAGGGTGAAGCTTATCATCTTCTAAGTTCGTGTTCTTACTTTTGTGATTAAAGCTTCAAGTTCTCCACCAAGATCAAAGACCAAATTCAAAGTCATCAAGGGTTAGTATTCATATTGTTGTATTTGATTTAATCATATGAATGGATCTATGGGCTTTGGGTTTCATAAAATTTTGAATGCTATTTTCCGCTGCGCATGTTACTACGAAACCCAACACAGCTTGCCCCCAAACTCACATCAATGCTTATACCTTGGCAATGAGGGCAAAAGGCCTGTACTGTGCAACAAATGGCGGATCATTTCCAACTTTCCTTGAGAGGGAATGCACTCAAATGGTTCTTTAACCTGAAAGACGAGTCCCGAGTAACGTGGGACCGAATAAAAAAAGCTTTCCTCACCAAGTACCAGTCCAATTTGGAATGGGAGACAAACCGCACAGATTTGCAAAGCGCCACACAAAAGGGTGACGAACCGATTGGCGAATTTTGTAGGAGGTGGAATTACAAACTCGGTGAGATTTCTAACCCGCCAACCGAGGATGAACAATTGGAAATCTTCCAATCATGTTTAAAACCTCAGTTACGAGCCTTGATCAGTCATCATTTTTATCCCAACCTCCGAGCCATGGTCACCGCCGGATCCAAGTTTGCGAAGGCTCTCAATGAGCAAATTTCTACCCAAAGCACCGGGAAATCCTACAGATATCGTCCCCTGACCACAAAAACCCACAAAGGGAAGGAAACCCTGGGGGTGGTCAACAACATCCAAGGGGAAAACCCAAGGCAAAACTCGCAAGGGACGGGTAACCTGGAAAAACGTCGGTTCGTAAGATTCGAAGACTTTGGGATGCCCTTGAGTAAGGTGTTTGAGGGATTGGTCAAACAAGGCCTCACAAAACCCCTTGTCAATTTTCAACTCAAAAATCCTGAAAGGTACCATGATGTGAACAAATGGTGTGCCTTCCACAATTATCATGGACACAACACCGATGAATGCTCGGTTGTGAAACGTATTATATTAGACTTGATCGACAAAGGGAAGCTTGAACACCCCCAGGGTCCGAATGTGGTCAACAACCCATTTCCTAATAACAATGTCATAAACATGATTAAGTTTGGGGGGCCAGCACCTGTAACTTTTTTGGAATTCAACACCCCGATAACGGAAATTGGGGAAAGGTGGAAAGCACCCTATGGGCTTGTGTGCAGGAAGGGAGGATGAAGTGCCCCCCAGATAGCATGGTAGCCAACATATTGAGTGCAAGGGTCCTTCACTAAAATGCCAATGAGTTGATCATGATTAAGCTCACCGAGCAAAAACTAACATACGAAGAGTGCGTGGAAGAATTGGAAAAGGCCATCGAGAACACTTTGGGAGGCGAAAGCCATGGCCCAAGCGAGTACTATCCCCCTCACCACGAGTATTTCCACGTCACAGAGCCAAGCAGCTCGCCAACAGGGGAAAGGATGATTAGAATAGTGTGTGGTTGTAATGGGGAGAAGGGAGAAGATGGGTACAAGATAGCAAGAATCATGGAGGTTTCCAACTACAGAGGACACCTCACCCAAATGAGGGAAGAGATCCGCTCTATGCCTCACCAAGAGCTTCGAACCCTCTGTGCAAGTGATGATGAGGAATCCCTTTACATGCCTCTCCATGTGCCGTGCCCAGAAATGGAAGGAAACTTTCCTGTTTTGGAGGATCTCTTAACTTTGCCACCGTTATCCCCACCATTGGGATTTGGCGGTGAAGAATCAGCATTCCAGGGTCATTTTTGTTGCGTGTTGACCATTGAGAAGCTCCGCGAGTCCGTGGGGGTAGGGGAGAGAAAATGTACTCGTCCCATTTCCCTTGAGGAAATCCGAAGATCCGCCTATCCGACTAGAGGAAAGATCATGGTGAATGAGTTCAGAAAGGAAGCATGGCCTTATGACACTAAGGGACCACCAATACCCATAAGTGAGTTGGGAAAGGTTTGTGACCCTGCGGAAGTGAGTGTATTGACCCGCTCAGGGCAAGTCCACACAGAAAATCCCAAGAAGCCTCCTCCACCGGAATACCGCAGCATGCCTCCACTCCATGTTAAAGAAGCGGAAGTCCCAGATTCCGAGAAAGAAGATCCTGTCCTCACTCAGCTCAATAATACCCAAGGAAACATTTCCTTGTGGTCTCTCCTTACCTCATCCTACCCCCATAAACTCAATCTAGATGAATGTCTAGCCTAAACCATGGTGCCCACAACGGCTACCCCCGAGGAAGCCGTCCAAATGATTGGGAGTGTTCACTATGTGAATGTTATTACCTTTACAGATTTAGATCTATCAAAATTCGGGGCCAATCATAAGGAGGCTCTTTACATCACAGTATAGTTGGATGACCGTCGCCTTCCCCGAGTCTTGGTTGACAATGGGTCTGAAATAAATGTCCTCCTTGCCAAGATGATGGACTTATTTGGTCTTAAAATTGAAGACCTGAAACCCTCCACAATCACGATCAAAGCCTACGACTCAACGACACGATCGGTCCTAGGGGTAGCTACCTTGGATCTTTGGTTTGGAAAACAAGTGGTGCCGACAGAATTCCAAGTGCTTGACATCCCTATCTCATTTACTGCCCTGTTGGGATGCCCGTGGCTTCACAAGGTCAATGGAGTAACTTCTGCTCTCCACCAGTGTGTAAAATATGTGCAGGGAAACAGCCTAACGGTCATTTATGGGGACAGTGTCACCGCAGAGGGAACCAACGCTGATGGGATCCCCGTGCTAGAAATCAAGCATGAAGGGAATGGCGTAGTACTCACCGATTTCACAGAGATACCTCCCAACACTCACATTTGTTGCATGGACCTCACTCTTGTGAGGGATAAAATTCCCCCCCCCCCCCGCAATGAAAATGATGCACCTAATGCACTACCTGCCAGGGCTCAGTCTAGGGAAGAGGCAGCAAGGTACACACAAGGTCATCGACATCAAGGAGCAAAAGACGCCTCATGGCTTGGGATATACGCTGACCCCCGAGGATGTGAGAATGGATAAGGAAATGGCTCAGAAGAAAAGCCAAGCCAAGGCTCAAGGAATCTCGTATAAGGCTCCAAATCTCCATCCCTACACCTTTAACATAGGTCGTTACTTCATGAAAGGGGGATTCCAAACTGAGGCCCCAGGTACAAAGGAACCATTGATGGTCACCAACTGGGACAAACTGCAGGAAGATCTGGCAAAATTCCGAGGGATGACTGCCAACCGCATAAGGAGGGCATTCCTCGAGATGACTGAAATGCCCTGTCTTACCGGGGCTACAGCAGCACGCGAGCACATCTTTAAAGGGGTGACTGAAGTAGCAAAGCAATTCGAAGCTTTGTTCATAAAAAGGAATGGTGAGAAGAAAGAACCCGTCTGGGGTCAGTACGGTAAGTACGAGGTGGTGACTCCCAAAGAAACCAAGAAAGACGTTATGGATGACGAGTGGAGTGGCACGGAAATGAAGGAAATGTTTGGAGAAGGGATGGTTATGCCAGACTTGGTTGATACGGAAAACAAAATGATCGCCGTGATAGAGAAGGGATCCCCTGAGACTTTTGACCCCCGTGCTTTGGTTGGACTCAATGATTTTCCTCTAAAGAATTGTGTAACGACCCCAAAACCCGACACTATTTTTTAAAAAATAAATAAATTGAGCTTGTGTGTATTCTGTGTTGCATATCATTTCTTGCATAATATTATTTACTTGATTATTTGTGTTAGTTTTAATTTATTAGATTATATCATTTAGGAGGTAAATGGTTAAAGTTGAAACCTTAGGGGCCTTGGTGAAAATTTAAGAATAGGGGTTTAAGTGTGCAAAATGGAACTAGGAGGGGCCTAAGAGAAACTTGTAAAAAAATCAACTCCTTCTTATCCTACCCATCTCTCTCTCTGCATATTTTCATTCAAACATAACCTACTTTCCCAAAATTTTCTACTCTCTCATTCCGTTGAAAGAAAAGGTAAGTTCTTCTCATTTTAATTTTATTTCTTATTAATTAATCATCCGTTCTAAAATCCGACTTCACCTAAATGTTCAGGGTATTGAGTAGACCGTTTATAGCCGATTAGAAAATAGTTTCATCTATACTTTCCCCGTAGTAGGTAAGTTACTATTCCCCCTTTTATCTTTAAATTGTTCATATACATATTATATGGTACTTTGTTTGGTGAATATTGCTTTGTGATGTGTATTGGTGAAAGTTGATGTTGGTGTTGTAAAGAAGCTATTTTTGTGTTGTTAAACTTTGTTGTGTTGATTCCTATTGAGTAAGATAGAAGTTGGGGTAGTACTTTTGGGACGGTGGAACAGAGGTAGTATAATTTATTTAAGTTTTGGCTAGCGGATGGGTGTGGGCAGCCGCCCAAAAAGGGCGTGCGGCCGCACATTTTTCTGGAAGGTTTTGGTCATGGTCAATCTGGTTTTGGACGGCCGCACAGGCTGGTGTGGGCGACCGCCCAGGTTGCTGAAAAAAATGAGATGTTCCAATTCAATTGATTTGTAGGTCAATCTTGGTCTAGATATTAGGTGATATCCTAGGGTACCTAGAGGGTTATTGTGGAACATCAAAGTGGTAGAATTGGCCCGTTTGTGATCCAATATGGAATGATGTAACCGTTTAGGTTCATTTTGGTGTTGCACATCTTTATGATGCTTTCGTGGGGTTTCCTACTTTGAAATCCTTTGTTTGAGAAATGTGTTTAACGTACTTGGTTGTTGGGCTCTTTATGGGAAACTTATCATCTTTATGATGTACTTAGTATGGTTCCCTATTTTGGAATCATACACCGATTGTGCAATAGTTAAAAGGTCCAGCTGGTCTTACTTGGTTGAGTCGGGCAGTGATGAATATTATCATGGCACTCGAGCCAACTTCATTATAATGTTTGTCACTGGTAACCCCCTTTCCCCCTTCCTGATTGTGTGGTTGGGATAAGCTAGCTCCCTTGTGTGAGTATTATAGATTCACGTTTTAGGGTTATGACTTTGTGTCATTTTCCCACCATTGTTCTTGTTGTGTTTGGTTCCGGAACCCCTACTTCAGCTCTTTGATGCTGCTCTGTTGATACTGCTCAGATTATTATATCCTTTTGGGAGAACTTTGGCTCAGTATCCTTTGTAATGTGTTTATTTCTGTCTAATGTGCTGAGTTATGAGTTGGCTTTGCCTCTCACATTATGTGCTATGTGATTTCTTATCATGAATGCTCATTTGAAGTTATCATGTATAACATGCCATGTAGTTGCATATTAGTAACTTACTGAGATTTATCTCACCCCGTTCCTTGTTTATTGTTTTCCTTAGATAAGGGCGAGCCAGGGGCTAGGTCACGTTGAGCTCGGGGAGGACGTCGAGTTGGTAAGCTATTTTGGGAAGGAGTTGTTTTGGGTTGCATTATGTAAATGTAACCTATGGGTAGTATACCCGAGACTTTGATGTATATCACTATTTTGGTACACTTCTAGTGTTTATAAATATTGTAAGGAAAATGTGTAAGCCTTTAAGGCTATGGATTTTGAATCTTGTGTAGTTTGTAAATGTGTTATTAGAAGTTTTTAAAATGCATCAGGTTTTAGTATAATGAATAATTATGAAAGGACATTTCGAAAATAAAATGTGATTAATGACGTCTTCCGTGCGTGTCCCGATCGTGGGGGCCAAGTAGGACCCCGGGTCAGGGCGCGACAGTTGGTATCAGAGCCTATAGATGGTCTAGAATGATTATGTGACCTAAGAGGGTAGTTGTGTGTGGAGTGACTAACGTTGAGTGTTTTATGCAGGTACTAAGTTAAAATGGTGAGAACAGATGATGATCCGGAAAATGTGAGGGACGAGACTCGGAATATGTTTTAGGGAATGTTTGAGGTAGCAATGAAAGCTATAAATGATCAGAGACAGGGAGGAGAACAAGCCTCTAAGGTATGGACTTGAACAGTTTCTGAAGATGAAACCAATTGGTTATGATGGTGAACCGGAAGTGGCTAAAGTTGAAAGATGGATTGAAGAAATGGAGAAGATATTTGATGTTTTGAGATGTCTTGATGAAGATCGAGTTAGATTTGCTTCTTTTAAATTGACTGGGGCTGCAGAGCATTGGTGGAAAGCGTTAAAGACTAGTTGGGATGATGCTCATGTACCTTATACTTGGGAGAATTTTCTGAAGAAGTTCAAGGAGCATTTCATTCCTAGTATGGATCACGATAGAAAGGAGGTGGAATTTCTTAACCTGGAACAAAATGCCATGTCAGTGGGTCAGTATGCGGCTAAGTTCACCGAGCTATCCAGGTATTGTACTCATTTAGTTACAACGGAAGAGAGGAAAGCAATAAGGTTTGTGAAGGGATTGAAGACTGTGGTTCGAACTCAGTTAGTATCTCATAAACTCAAGATTTCTAGGATGCGGTAGATCGAGCTAATCAAGTGGAGCATGATATTGAGGAGCATAAGAGGAAAACTGAATTGTTGAATGTTGGAAGGCAAGGAAGACAACCATAATGTGGGGACAATCGTGGAGGACAAGGAATGCCATCACAGTTTAGAGGACAACTACAGGGGCAACCAAATGTTAAAAGTCAAGGTAGTACTTCAGGGAATCAGAATAAGATGATATGTACTTATTGTCAGAAGGCAGGGCATACGGAGGAAAGATGTTGGAAAAAGCAAGGGAAGTGTATAAATTGTGGACAGCTTGGGCATTTTCAAAGAGATTGTCCTAAACCAAAGAGTCAACCATCTGGGAGTGGTACCGAGACTTCACAAGGTCAGAAAAGAGATGCTTCGGGGAGGCCTAAAGTTTAAGGCCGTGTCTTTGCCATAAATCAGCAGCAGGCGTCAGATGCCTCAACAGTAATAGGAGGTATCATTTTTATATCGAGTTTGAGAGCATACGTACTTATAGACCCTGGCTCATCGCATTCATATGTTTCTTTGCATTTTTCATCCCGGTTGTATTCTTCTTCTGAGTCTTTGCCTTATGTGCTAGAAGTGTCGACTCCTATGGGAGAATGTTTGATTACTGATAAGGTGTTACGTGCTTATGATGTGCTCATATGTGATCATGTGTTACATGCTGATTTAGTAGTGTTACCACTACAAGATTTTGATGTTATTTTGGGTATGGATTGGTTAAGCAAGTATCATGCTTCAGTTGATTGTCATAAGAAAGTTGTTACATTTTCCGTCCCTAATATGCCCGAGTTTATTTTTGAGGCTGTTCCTTCGGGTAGGGATATACGTGTTATTTTTTATGTGAAAGCTAGAAAGTTATTGCGTCGTGGTTGTGTTGGGTATTTGGCTAGTGTTTTGGATACTACGAAAGAGTTCCCTGGGTTAGAGGATGTGCATGTGATTAAAGAGTTCCCTGATGTGTTCTCTAGAGAGTATGCTATGCCTCCCGATAAGGAAATCGAGTTTTGTATTGATTTACTTCTAGGTACAGCTCCAATATCTGAGGCACCGTATAGAATGGATCCGGCTGAGTTAAAAGAATTGAAGGTTCAGTTATAAGAATTGCTCGATAGGGGATTCATCCGACCCAGTGTTTCACCGTGGGGAGCTCCAGTTTTGTTTGTTAAGAAGAAGGATGGATCTTTGAGATTGTGTATCGACTATCGGAAGCTGAATCAGGTAACTGTGAAGAACAAATATCCTTTGCCTCATATTGATGATTTGTTTGATCAACTTCAAGGTTCAACAGTCTTTTTGAAGCTTGACTTGAGGAGTGGTTACCATCAGTTGAAGGTTCGTTCAGTAGATATTCCCCAGACTACCTTCCGTAGCAGGTATGGTCATTTTGAGTTTCTTGTCATGCCATTTGGGTTAACAAATGTGCCAGCAGTTTTTAGGGACATGATGAACTGGGTTTTCAAGCCTTATCTTGACACTTTCGTGGTTGTATTCATTGATAATATTCTGGTCTATTCTAAATCATGGGAGGAACATGAACAACATTTGTGAATGGTTTTGTCTGTGTTACGGGAGAAACAATTATTTGCAAAGTTTAGTAAGTGTGCTTTTTTGCTTGATGAAGTTTCTTTTCTGGGGCATGTGGTGTCGAATAAAGGGATATCTGTGATCCTTCAAAAATTGAAGCCATTGTTAATTGGAAGAGGCCGGGAACAATAACTGAGATTCGAAGTTTCTTGGGTTTAGCGGGGTATTATCGAAGATTCATTGAGGGGTTTTCAAGAATTGCTACACCGTTGACTCTGTTGACTAAAAAAAATGTACTGTATGTGTGGAATGAAAAATGTCAAGTCAGTTTTGAAGAATTAAAGAAGAGGTTGACCACCGCTCCTATTATTGCATTTCCTAATGGGAAGGATGACTTGGTTATTTACAGTGATGCTTCAAAGGAAGGTTTGGGGTGTGTCTTGATGCAAAATGGGAAGGTAATTGCTTATGCTTCGAGGAATTTAACTCCTAGTGAACAGAATTATCCAACTCATGACATGGAACTTGCTGCGATTGTGTTTGCGTTACATAAATGGAAGTATTATCTTTATGGAGCAAATTTTGAAATTTTCACAGATCACCAGAGTTTGAAATATCTTTTCTCTCAGAAGGAATTGAATAACAGACAGCGTAGATGGATGGAGCTTCTGAAGGATTATGATTGTACCATTTCTTATCATCCGGGCAAGGCAAATGTGGTTGCAGATGCTATTAGCAGGAGGTCATATGTAACTTCATTGATGGTTCGAGAATGGAAGATGTTAGAGGATGTACGAGATTGGTGTCCCTAGGAGTCGAAGCATGGAGCTATATTTGCGAGTATTAAGATATTACCAACTTTCATTCAACAGATAAAGGATGCTCAGATGGATGATCCCGAGTTAATGAAGATAATGGATAAAATCAAGGATGGAAAGTTTGAAGATTTTTCTCTCAGTTCTGAAGGAGTATTGAGTTATAGAGGTCGATTGTGTGTGCCTAACATTGATGGGATTAAATGCCAAGTTCTTGATGAGGGCCACAAGTTTAGATATACTATTCATCCCGGGAGTACAAAGATGTATCAGAATTTGAAGCAACAATTTTGGTGGAATAATATTGTAAGTACCCCAATCTGAAACCGACCTATCTTAGAGGTAGCCTTAGCACCGTTTCAGGGATAAGATAATAGGCCAGGACCTCCCTAGGATAAGCTATAAATTCCAGGACTACTCTGGTATAAAATTGGAAAAATCCAGAAGCTCGCCAGGCTGAGCCGTACGGATGCTTTGGGGACTAGAGGGGCCTAGCCGTACGGCTGGTTTGGGAACCCTCAGTCCCTATAAATAGAACCCCTTGCAGATCATTTCAGGGGGGGGGAGAAATACACATTAGGGAGGTCACTCTGCTGGAATTACCACAGAGTAAGAGTGAGAGTGATCACAAACCAAAAAAGGAGAGAAGAAAGGAAGATTGGCCATAACCATCATAGGTAAAGCCACCTCCCCCCTACTTTCTCTTCATCTTACTCCTATTTTCTTTCTTATATCTTGGTTATACATGTATTTACTCTTCATTCATGCAAAGACTTGTCCATTTCAAGCACCTTTTATTTCTTGCAAGACTTGTCCATTATCAAGCACTATATACCTATCTATTACATTACTATCTTGTCCAAGCTATGAGAAGTTCAAAGGTGCCCTCCATACCTTGTATGGAAGAGGTTCTAAACCTAGACACTCATAGACTTGTTGATTGTCATTTACATTCCTTATTCATTTAAATGTTATGCTTGTTTGGCCATGATAATCATGAGGGTGATGGAACCTTAGTGTTCATCATTTTCCTCTTTGGTTTTGCCTCAAAATCCCACTTTTGGGTCATAAAGATTCAATCTTTATGTGTTATTTTGACTCTTGGAAGGATTTTAAGTCATAAAATGTCATCTTGGTGATAAAGTTCCAATCTTTATTCACCAAATGACCAACTTTGGTCCAAAGGGGACATTCATCAACTTTCTTGATTTTCTCCTATGATTGCTCATGATCACACCCAAATACTTGTTTTGGGGGACCAAGTGATGATCATTTAGCATAGGAATGATGTTATAAAACTTGTAAAATGATATCTTGCAATCTGGGATAAAAAACAGTTTGTCCAGCTTCAGACAGAATGCCCTGTTTCTGTTCTGAACTGGACTGTTCTTGAGCAAACTGTAAAAACCCCAGAATTACCTCCTCCATCCGTACGGCTACTTTAGGTAGGAGGGAAAAATTTCCTGTTTTGCCCTCTGGCCTTTATCTTATCACTCAAGGCCCCTTTTTCAGCCGAGTTTCTCAAATAAAATCAACAACAGAATTTTTTCCGTTAAATACACACACACACATATGCACATTTTAACTAACTTAGGGAGACTTGGCTTTGTCCGAGGCAACTTGAGAGGACGTAAAAACTCCTCCCAAGTTGTAACCTGACCTCCGAACCTTTGAACTCAAACCTTTGTCATTTTGCTGGGTTTAAAATTAACAAAATATGGCGACTCCGTTAAATTTGACCGGTTCCCGTGTTTGGCATTTCGCCCCATACACCATCGCATTTCCGCGCGCGGGGCGGGATCCTTACAGTGGCGACTCCGCTGGGGAGATAGAGTGCTTTCGGACTTCTTTCTAGAAGGTTCGGGGGCATTCTTGTGTGGGTCAAACACCTGTTCCCGTTAGTTGACTTCTTGCATATTTGTGTGTGTTTGATGTTTCTGTTTGAACTGTTTTGAGTACATATGTTCTGGAAATACAATAAACTGGGGCTTGATGATCAGAAGTTGGAGAAACTGAGAAAAATCTTCACCCTCTTGCTTTAGCCGTACGGCTACTTTGGGTAGGGGCCAGAATGTTGCCAATTAACAGTTTGGTGTAGGGCTGCAACATTCTGGGTGCCCCTCTGCTTCTACTTGTCCAGGTTCCAAATTTACAGTCTTACTTGTGCACATTACCTTCATTCTTTTGGCCAAAACTTGGTTTTAAAAGGTAATAAAACTTGGTTATGCATGATCTTTTGTCAATAAAATGGTTTCCAAAACCTCGTCGTGCATAATCCTTTTTTGTAAGGGTTTTCTTGAGTCTTCTCGTTGTGCACAAATTGCTTTGTACAAAAGGGTTTCAATGTAAAATATTTGTTTTGCAAAAGTTTGATTCAAAATTCTTTGTTGTGCACAACTTGGTACATGTACAAGTTTTGGTCTTTGTTTGCTTATATTCCTTGATTTGTTGTGTATAGATTTTTCAATCCATGCTTGTTCATACTTGTTCATATCTTGCTTATGCCATGCTTATGCTATCAAAAAACGAATTGAAAATCTCTCTTTTTACTCAAAAAAGGAGCATAGAATGACTTCACACCACGCGCACTTGACCGTGCACGTTCCAAATACCCTTTAAACCCGGGGTGGATGCCACGATGCAGCTCGTTGGGCGCTCTTGTTCCCTTCGATGCGCGCACGGGTCCATCCCACCTTCCCTTCCGAACCGAGTCAACCACACTTGTCCGTGACACACAAATACCGTGACTATGGTTGGTTTTTGGTCTAGTTCACGTTACCACATCCTTGATACGTGCTCAAAGCTAATTGTGGCCAAATTAATGCCCGAGTTGTGACTCTTTGATGAAATGCAAGCGTGGCCTAACCAGCCTCCAACTCGTGTGTTAGTGACGACCGCAATTAGCAAGGGCCATATACTAAGGATAGGGTGACACC
Source organism: Campanula takesimana (assembly GCA_026119855.1). NCBI lineage: Eukaryota > Viridiplantae > Streptophyta > Magnoliopsida > Asterales > Campanulaceae > Campanula > Campanula takesimana. The sequence continues at coordinate 35,731 of JAOWBW010000973.1, read as the reverse complement.
GTGTCGTCGAGCCCTAATGAACGAGTTATTTTAATCATCCTTAAGCCCATGGTCAAGGATCGAGACGCCTCATTCAAAATGAGGTCATGACGGAATGTCGGTGGAGCCTTCGGTGTAGCCTTCGGGGAAAAGTCTCGATTCTGACTGGGGCTTAACCATGATTAGGATGACCCGCATATTGGGAACCTTACGATGCACTAGACCCTAGGTTCACTTATTTTGATCGGTGGAAGCCGCATGCCCTATAGGACCCTCGCCCGGGATAGTCCGTCCTTGGGAGCGTGCAATACAGGTGAAAAACGAGGGGTCTATAGGCGTAGTGATGGCCTCCACTGATCCAGGATTTAGAATAGTTGCGAAAAAGAAGAGCGATCTTTTCCAACCAATTAGGAATAAGACATGCCTTGAGAAAAATGGAATAATGAAAGTTGAGCCCCTGAATTGTGCACTAACGTTTGTTTATGTGACAAAGCCGGCTAAGATAATCCAAAGAATAAATGATTTTTTTTTTTAAAAAAAGACAGAAAAGGAAAAGAGAATTGCTAAATTCATCAAAACGCTTGGCTTGGGTTTCTTCCCCCTAAAGAAGAGTCAAACTTGTTATCCCCTTCGAGTCAGTGTCTCTTGTATGTCGAGTTTTTTGTTTTACTTCAAAGCATGACTTCCCGAAAAATCCTTCCACGGTGCCCTTACGGTCTGTCGGTCTTGTGAATCATAGGAAGTGATGGAAGCCCGCTTTGAAGGCATCGAAAGGGTCATGAGTGCCCTACAACAAATGGTGAGGAGACTGGAATACGACCAGGGTCGTCTATTGGGAATCGTGGCTAGGATGCAAGAAAAGCAAGCCCCAGATTTGGAGGAAGAGATACAAAAGATATGGGTCAAGATGGTGCACCCATGTCTTCGTGAGCTTTTGAAAGACCGTGAGAATGATTGGCACCAAGAAAGGAAAAGCGTGAGGGAGGAAATGAACTCACAGAGCCGCATTCAGCAGGAAGACATGAGGAACGTCCAAGCCTGCATGCACACAGTGGTGGATGCAATCCTAGATATCCGAGCCTATCTCAGAAATCGTCCACGCTTGAAGAATCCCCCCATCGAGCCTGCCCAAACGACCCCGGGGTGCCTAGGGAGTCTGCCTCCCCAAAAACATACCCCAAGCGGAAGCCCACTACCAAGAAATAGCCGACCTCGCCCCATAGCTCCTAAACCCTCTCACCACCAAAGGGCCGCACCATACCGTCTTTTCCGCGAATTGGGGACCCCAAGAACCTCACTACTTGATCAATTGCTCAAAGAGGGGAAAATCACTTTGCTTGACCCAAGCGTGATTTCATCCGAGCATCCCAGCCAGCGGTCCGATGAAACTCAATTTTGTCGCTACCATCAAGGGGTAGGACACTCCACCGGGACGTGCGACGCCCTAAAGGACAGGATCCAAGCACTCATTGATGAGGGTGTCATTACCAAACGAGGGGACAAGTGGGTCTAAGCCAGGGACGCAAGGAGAAGAAATGAGGAAGAGAAGAAGTCGTTAGGAGTGGCCTAGTGTTTGTGTTCTAGAGAGTCTCCTAAATCCGTAGTGGATATAGTCTTTTGTCTTTCTTTTTCTTTTAGCTTTCCCAAAAGGCCCTGCGATGCCAAAGTATGTAAAAAGCCACAATGTGGCGATGGTTGAGTCAATAGTCAAGTCCAGAGTTGTAAAAATTGAGTCTTCCGTGAAATGAATTGTCTTTTACTTCTATTCTCCCTAGACTTGAGGCATTATTTGAAAAATTACACTAACTCTCGGAATCACTCCCATTAATGTTTCCAAATGATTGTTATATCCCCGATATGATGAGTTGATTCCCCCAAACATAGAAGTCAACAACGAATCATAAAGGGACGAATGGATCTAAACGTAAAAGGTACTAAATTCCAATAATTAATCTTAAGATGAATGAATGTTGTGACCCGTTGGCATGAAGGAGACCATCAATGGCAGATCTTCCCCCATACACTACCCGATACACGACCCAAGACACCTTTCTGAGGCAAACTCCCGATGCACATTAAAAGCATCCCAAGACAATGAAAAGACGAGGACGTTGTTGCTCAGCCACCAAAGTTCAGCCATAAGTGCATATACAGACTTCCCGAATTGTCAAAATCAAAGAGAGGATAGGTGAAAAAAAAAATGCTTGCACAAAGAGCCCGTCCATATCAAAAGGGGTACACCTAAAAGGGCCCATCTCAAAGAGTTCACCCAAGGAAAAGTCAGCAATGACGTCCTCCGAGACAGCAAAAGATACCAACCCCGGACAAGGGGGCCCAAGAGCCGAACTACGACGACCTGAGCTCCTCACACTGAGGGGAACGTAAGCAACCTTCGGGTCCGGTCATGACACGAAATGAATCCATACAACCTTGGTCCTCCCAAAATGATCCGGTTCTCCTTCCCCGGTCCCATCAATGACCAATTCTCTAGATAATGACTAATCCCCCATAAACAACTTCTCTTCCCAATCTTGCCATTGATCGAATCTTAATCCCAACGGGTCGTAACAGTTATGCACGTTAAGGCTAATTACTTGAATTTTGACCTAAATACTAATCAAGATCTGTTCAACCAAACATCTTGATTACATTAATTGAAGTTGATTTCGAATGCCTCGACAAGTCTTCTCTTCCACATCTTAGGAAAGAGCCAAACACGTGAATTTCTGTCCATAGGCTTCCTCTCTCAGAAAAGGGACTCACTCCTGTAAAAGCCTATGTGTGTCTATTCACGTGAGCAGGTGTAATATGCTCTTGTCCGTGTCAAAGTCAACTTTTGCTTTCGTCTGTGTCAAAAGTCAACTAGGCCACTCCTAAAGAGGGAAGATAAAGGAAATATGGAAAGGAGAAAAGTGATACGGTTGGACAATTAAGGGAAAGAAACCCGAGAAGTGATTCCCAGAAAGGTGAAACACTGGGGATGGCAAACCGTGGTCGAAAAACCCGAGGATTAGACATCACAATGGGGCTGGCTAGCCGTAATCGTGCAATGGAAGGACCGACGAAAAGTCATGCTTTGAGTAAAACAGTCTAAGCCAAATAGACCCCCCTCTGTCAAAATTCCCCAGAAGCACCCAAAAAATTTGGTCGAAAAAGTCAACCATGCTTGAACAACCATGCCTATATCAACTGATCTCCCACAAGCTAAACTCATTTTTGCTTGTTCAAAGTCTATCAAACCCCTCGTGATTGAGTCCAAACACATCTGGGGAATCCCCGATGGTCCAATAATGACCACAAAGCCCTCTCGAGGCCCAAGCCAGGCATAAATGATGAATTTACAATGATTTAAACAACCAAAGATAACAAATTTTCATACACTGTTTTCAAATAAAACAAGCCAAAAGAAAAATTGTTCAGGTTGGTGCACCCTAGTCTGAATCTAGGTAAGGATCCTCCGGAGGCGAATGAACTCTCTCCAAAGGACGATGCGGGTACATGCTAGGGTCAAAGAAGAAAATGGATTCTGCCATGCTGGAACCTTCACCCGAAGAGGATTGGCCTGGAAAGAAGGAAGGAGGAATCTGGGAGTGAAAACCCGAATGTCTTGCCGGCAGGGGATCCACGCGCTCTAAGGCCAAGTGGGCAAATGGGTCTGGAGCGACCTCGTGGGAGCCAGGGTCACGGAGCAAATCACGAAAGGCCTCCAAGTCAGCCCCGCCTAAGGTATGGCGACGAACAAAGGACGGAGGTAGCTCCACGCTCGACGACCGACGGAAAGGCCTCTCCCCACCACTCACCGAGTTTCTGCCCGGTGCAAACCTGGATTCTGTCCGAGGCCCCTTAGAAGAGCGCCCAACGAACCTCTTTTACCACCTTTTGGCCCGTTTTAGGAGAGAAGGCCTCCCCAGCAAAGCCCGCGCAGCAACCTGCACATGGATAAGGAAACTGCTCAGCAAGGGAGGAGACAGAAATATGGGATGAACGTGCACAAATGGAAAAGAATGCATACCACGTCAATGGGAATTTCTCCAATCGGGGCTTCCCCTTCTGCAACAGACACGGCCACCATGTGAACCCGGCCATCAGCATAAACAAAAGAATAGTCTTGCCACACTGGAGGAGCTACCCCAGAGGCCACCACCTGTGGCGATCTCAGCCTCGTAGCCACAAACCGCCCGTATGACTCATCAGTAATCAATTCAGCGGCATCCGCTCCCATGAGAAAAGGGTCATCCCCACGGTCGGCAACGAACATGGTCTCGGGCGGATCAACGGGCGCCCTCTGCATAAGGCCTAGTCCATGCTGCCACAAAACTGTAACAACCCAACTTTTCACTTCAATTAAATAATAACTTATTTGAATAAATCCTAAATTCAGAATGCCCCAACGGTTACAATTAACCAAATTCAAACTTTAACTAACATTCAAACCCAAACGGCTAGTACAAGTCACTAGCTCAAACGGTAACTAACGGAAAATAAAGACTAGAACTTAAACGCATCGGAAAACATAACTATTAACTAACTTCTTTCAAAGGTAACCCTTATGCCGCCAAAACCCTGCGACCCTTGACCTGCTTATTTATAACCTGAAGAGAAATAAGAATGGAAGGAATGAGCGAACAATGCCCAGTAAGTTCATACGGGATCTCCTCGGGTACTAAGAGGAGATGACCGAAACGAACGGTAACAATGAATTAACAATGAAGGGATATAACTCAACGATCAAACAAGTACTCAGTTTGAAAAGAAACATTTAACAATATTCAAAACAACCCATCACTTTGAAAACATGTGGATACAGAAGTCAGTTTTCAAAACATACTTTTCACAAAACACTTTACTTCACTTTAATTTACTTTACTTTACTTCACCTTACTTAATTTAGGGATTAAGCACACGCTGTACCCAGGGCTCGGGTTTCTACTGACCGCACCCAATATCGGTGTATCATGATAACCTACGCCACTTCATCAAGCAACACAAAGGGGTCCACATGTTTATCTTAGAACTATGGATAACTATAAGGGGTCCACTTATCCGTTTCGGGATTATGGATAACTGTAATGGGTCCACTTATCCGTTTCGGGATTATGGATAACTGTAAGTCACTTTACTTATTACAAAACTTTACTTTAAAGAGCTTTACAAGACAAAGCTTAACTTTACAAAACTTTACTTGATCACTTTTTAAAAGGAGGTGTACATTTCACTTTAGACACCAAATCACAATACGAATCATACACATGATAACCCAATTGAACAACAACAATATCAATAGGGTGGATAACAAAGAACGGTGACAATCGCAGAACGAAATAGTTTTTAAAATACTATCTAGCCACATAGATAGTGTACTTTAACAAAACAGAGATTGGGAATCCTAAACAAAGGATTGAAATCAAACACTACTAAGAGCGTAATCCCTTACCTTAGCTTTGCGTTCTACTAGTTCGCTTACTCCGCTTGTACAATCTACAAACATGCAATAACCCAATCTTAGATACAAGAAATCACTATTTTACTTTCTGTCCCCAAAATACTATTTTACTTTTCTAGGGTTATACTATACATTAACTTTATACCCAAAATACCCCTTTTTGGTTTACCAAAATACCCTTAGGGTTTACCCAAAATACTCCTAGGGTTCTACTATTTTCAATTTCCTATTCTTAATTCGATAATGGGGTTTACACACTCCAAAAACACTATCACAATACTAACTTTTACTATTCACAGCACACAACACACACTAAAACACCTTCAGAAACTTACACAAACACACATACTAAATACACACACGAACACACGCACACACACACCCCAGTTCACAAAACACACACACAAACACACTAAAACACACACACACGAACAGCACACACACACGCATAAACACACACCACACACACTGCCATCACTACACTCACAACAATACCAATACACACACCGCACATACATAATACACATACTTCAATTCTTTAAACCCTAATCCCATAACCCTAGTTCATTACTATAGTTTTTAGGGTTCTTAGATTAAGATTTCTAGGAAGGAGAAGAACAAAAAGGGCTTAGGGTTTTTTTACCTTGGATTGATTTTGTTTCTTTTCTTTCTTCCTCCCCCTGCTTCCGATCTCCTTCTCTGGCCTCTCTCTCGCGCGGCGCTCCTTCTCCCACTCTCCGTTCTATTCTTTTGTGAACAATGATAGTAATATTAGGGTCTCCACAAGTATTCATATGATAGGGTTTTTAATTTCCTATAAAAAAAAGTTTCCATAACTTATTGGGTTTTTAAATCACTAAATCCCAAGGTAACCCAATAACTACTCCTAATTAATGAGCCCAAAATAATTTAAAAAGGAGTTCACAATAAAAAAAAAATAATGGCCTAGGGCCGGGTATTACATTCTTACCCCCTTAAAAGAGTTTGGTCCTCCAAACTAAACGTACTTTAAACTTCAAACAAAACGGGATACATATCACGCATTTCACTTTCGAGCTTCCACGTGGCTTCTCTTTCCGTGATTGCTCTACTGCACTTTTACGTACGGAATCACTCACTTCCGCAAAACTTGATCTTTACGGTCTACAATCTTCACCGGCTTTTCATCATAACTCTAATCTTCACGAAAACATAACTGTCTGTAATCTATGACGTGGCTCTGGTCCGCTACATACTTCCTCAACATCGATATGTGAAACACATTGTGTACACCTGCCAGTACAGGAGGTAAATCCAACTTATAGGCTACCGCTCCTATTCGTTCTAGAATCTCGAATGGTCCCACATACCTAGGACATAACTTTCCACGAATTCCAAAACGTATGACTCCTTTTGTCGGTGGGATCTTCAGGAATACGTGATCTCCTACTTGGAACTCCAGATCGCATCTTCGATTATCCGTATACAATTTCTGCCTACTCTGCGCAGTTAATAACCACTTGCAAATCTGTTTTACCTTATCGGCCGTTACTTGAACAATTTCGAGTCCAGTTAACTTCCTCTCACCTACTTCATCCCAACACGTAAGCGATCTACATTTCCGCCCGTACAGAACTTCATACGGCGCCATTCCAATACTAGAGTGGTAACTGTTGTTGTAGGCAAATTCCACTAGTGGTAAATGATCATCCCACGCTCCTTGCCAATCCAACAACGTTGCTCTCAGTAGGTCTTCGAGAGTCTGAATCGTCCTTTCTGACTGTCCGTCTGTCTGAGGATGGAATGTTGTACTCATAGTTAACTCCGTCCCCAACGCTCTCTGTAAACTCTTCCAAAAATTTGATGTGAATCTTGCATCTCGGTCTGACACTATAGAGACCGGTATCCCATATAACCTCACAATCTCATCCATGTACAGCTTAGATGACTTGTCCAACAAATCAGTCAACTTGATTGCTAGAAAGTGAGCCGATTTGGTGAGCCTATCCACTATGACCCAAATCGCATTATGACCCTTCAATGTCCTAGGAAGTCCAATCACCAAATCCATAGTGATGTGCTCCCACTTCCACTCTGGAATAGGTAATGATTGTAGTAATCCTGCGGGTTTCTGGTGTTCACTTTTCACCTGCTGACATACTAAACACTTGGACACGAATTCTGCTACCTCACTTTTCATATTGATCCACCAGAATGATTCCTTTAAATCTCTATACATCTTAGTACTCCCCGGATGAATCGAAAACCTTGAACAGTGAGCTTCCTTAAGAATTTCCCTTTTAATACCTTCATCATTAGGCACCCATATCCTCGATTGATACCTCATAATCCCGTCATCACCAATACAGAAATCCACCATTCCCTTTTTACTTATGGTTTTGTGGATTACTGCTAACTCCTCATCCACATTTTGAGTTTCCTTGATTCTCACGAACAATGTTGGTTTGACACTCATCTGAGCCAAATAACCTTAACTCTAACTTCCATTCTCACCATTTCACTATTTCCCAATTTACTTACCCCCTTAGAAAACATAGCCGCTAATGATCCATGGTTCTTTCTACTTAACGCATCTGCCACTTTATTGGCTTTTCCAGGATGATACAGAATTTTGCAATCATAATCCTTAAGTAACTCGAGCCATCTTCTCTATCTCATATTCAACTCTTTCTGAGTGAAAATATACTTAAGACTCTTATGGTCGGTGTAAATCTCACATGGTACCCCATACAAATAATGTCTCCAAATCTTCAATGCGAACACCACAGCCGCTAACTCCAAATCATGGGTAGGATAGTTCTTTTCATGGTTCTTGGGTTTCCTAGACGCATAAGCTATCACCTTGTCATTCTGCATCAACACACAACCCAAACCTTTCAATGAAGCATCACTATAAATCACAAAACCATCATTGCTCATTAGTACTGTAAGAACAGGCTCAGACACCAATCGTCTTTTCAATTCTTGAAAGTTCTTCTCACAATCATCCGACCATACAAACTTTGTCCCTTTCGTGGCTAACTTGGTCAATGGTAGAGATAACTTCGAAAATCCTTCTACAAACCTGCGGTAATAACCGCCTAAACCCAAGAAGCTCCTTATTTCTCTAACAGAAGTTGGCGTCTCCCAATTCACTATAGCCTCGATTTTTGCAGGGTCAACAGCCACCCCATTCTTAGACACTACATGCCCCAAGAACGCCACTTCCTTAAGCCAGAACTCACACTTCTTAAACTTGGCATTCAACTTTTGCTCTCTTCGAATCTGCAATACTAATTTCAAATGTACTTCATGCTCTTCTTTTGACTTAGAGTACACCAGGATGTCGTCGATGAACACTATTACACACTTGTCCAAATACTCTTGAAATACTCTATTCATAAGTTCCATAAACACGGTAGGCGCATTTGTCAACCCAAACGGCATTACCAGGAACTCATAGTGCCCATACCTAGTCCTAAAAGCTGTCTTTGCCATATCTTCCTTTTTCACTCTCAATTGATGGTATCCAGAACGCAGATCAATCTTAGAGAGAGAAATAACATGCACCCTGGAGTTGATCAAACAAATCATCGATTCTAGGCAAAGGATACTTATTCTTAATCGTTGCACAGTTTAACTCCCGATAATCAATACATGACCTCATCGACCCATCCTTCTTATTTACAATTAATACCGGCGCACCCCACGGTGATGCACTCGGCCTAATCAGACCCTTGTCCAATAACTCTTGTAACTGTTCCTTTAACTCCTTAAGTTCCGGTGGAGCCATCCTATATGGTGCTCTCGAAATCGGCTGGTGCTAGATCTATTGAAAACTCTACTTCTCGCTCCGGCGGTACTCCCGGTAAGTCCTCAGGGAAAATATCTTTAAAATCCTTTACTATGGAAAGAGATTCTATGGTCACTTCTTTCTTGTTCGTCTCACTAACGTATGCTAGAAAACCCTCACAACCCTTCCTTAACAGCTTACGATCCTTCATTACAGAAATCAGACCGGTCCGAACTCTCGGTTTCGACCCTTGAAATAGAATCTTTCTCCGGAGGGTAGTTCGAAATTTACTTCTTTTCTAAAACAGTCTACTTTGGCATGATACGCAGCCAGCCAATCCATACCTAGGATAATATCAAAGTCACTGAGATCAATACATATGAGATCAACCTCGAGTTCTCTATCGCCTATCTTTAGAGGACAATTCTGAAACACCGAAGTAACTGGGATCGAATCTTTAGTTTAGATATCTACTACTAAAGAACTCTCTAACGCCTCAGGAATCAAATTCATTTTCTTAGCTAATCAAGTACTTATCATAGAATGCGCAACATTCAACAGTATTGTGTCTTCCGTTACAGACTTGGCATTTCTCATCAGAACCTTGCTCTTTAGCGTCACCCTTTTTTGCCATCTTTACGGTTTCCATAGCCTTTACTCGGGTAATTACTTGTAGCATTATGCTTCTCGCGATCATCAGCAGCCTTCTGCTTAATGCTTTCGTCACGGTTCCAGTTTCCCTTGGTTAGCTCTTTCTCCGTAGACTTCTTTTCTCTTCCTTCTTACTGCGGTAACTCTCCGCCTCTTTCTCTACTATTCTTGCTTTGTCCAACACTTGGTCATATGATGATAGCATCACCAGAGTGATTCGATATTGGATCTGGTCACTCAACCCAAATTCAAACTTCCGAGCCTTCTGTTCCTTATATAAAAAAATACTGGGGCAACTCTCGCAGCTCGGTAAACTTCTCACAGTATTCATCCACTGTCATAAATTATGCCACTCTGGCATTTCGAATGTTCATCGGATAATACTCTTCGTTGAACACACGCTTAAACCTTTCTCACGTGAATTTACCATCTCCTACGTGCAATAGCCGCTCTCATACTCTTATTAGTATCGCGACTGGACTCTATTACTCATGTCACACAAGCATTGCTACTATGCTTAATACTTTCACATAAAAAAAGGCCGTCACCAAAAGACGTAACTTTTACAAAAGATCAGTTTACTAGACCTCTGGTCGTTTCAATAGACCAATTTTACTTAGGTAAGTTATTGCACTAGGCTTTACTTATTTATCATAGGTCGATTCACTAGACCTACTTTCATTCACACTTGGCCGTCTCACTAAGCTAATTACTCTTATACTTAACCGTTTCAATAGGTCACTTCATTCTTGTTTCGATCATTTTACTAGACCAAAACTAATTTCACTTGGCCGTTTCAATAAGCCAGTTCTACTTATGGTCTTTTCACTTGACCAATACTTCATTGTCCTTATAGCTCACACGCCATAAACATAAGAACAAAACAATTAACAAAATCGTTTATTAAAATAAAGTCATAAACTTTATTGAGAGGATCTTCTGGGAATAAAAGTAGACAAAACAAAATTCTAGTGTTTTTCTCTAAACTAGAATTAACTTTCAATACTATAATTAAATAACTTTATGTTCCACTTTTCACTCATGGGACAACACTTTTCCTAGGCCTTCCCTAGGTTTTCCACTTGGTACCTTTGGAGCCTTCTTAAAGCCTCTTGGTCTTCCTCTTGGACCTACGAACCGGTACCATTGGTGGTTTATCATCATCAATTTCAATTGGATTGGCTTCGTTGCCTTAAAGGTTGATATCTACTTCCTTGATTTCATCATCAGCTACCAATTATTCCTCATTTGGTATTTCATTACCTATGAGTGTGGTCCGATTAAGCTCTCTAGCCTTTTCTTCCTTGAGCTCTTTCAGTTCATAATACTACTGATAGGCCTCTTCTCTGACCTTCGGGTAGTACCTCTCATTCTGACTCGTAGTCTCTTTTACTTCTTCTAACTCTTTTCTAACATCTAACCAAGCCTTCTTATCTCGCATCCATTTTTCCCATGCAAGACTCACCTTGGCCTTTTCAGCTTTTAATTCTCCTTCCAGCTTCAAGATTTTGAGTGCATACCTCTGGATCACTCTTTGCTTATTCGTTCTATACTTCAAGTTCATTTTCGAGTTTCTTCTAAGTCCGTCCATAACTTACAATTTGGACATAACTATTATCAGTACCATATAACCCAAAGGTATATGACCATAACCATTATTTGCATAAGCAACATAAAATAATAACATTCTAGTGTAATCCTTCAAGTTTAATTCCCAAAGTGTTCACTTATAATCCTTTATATTACTCTATATTCCTCGAGGAAATCTTGTCTTAGGTTCTTTCCTAAAATAGTAAGTTTCTACAAAAGGAAAGTTTTCAAACTTAGAAAGTTTCCCAAAATGGAAAGTTTCCCTAAATAGCAGGTTTCCTCAATTAGTGCTTCCCAAAAATACTTTGTTCTTATTAGAGTTCTAAAGCCCAACATCGTTAAGTACTACTTCTCCCAATAGTCTTAACTTCTAAGTCTGAGTCTCCCAAGTAATCCTAAACCGGGGCTCTGATACCAACTGTAACACCCCAACTTTTCACTTCAATTAAATAATAACTTATTTGAATAAATCCCAAATTCAGAATGCCCCAACGGCTACAATTAACCAAATTCAAACTTTAACTAACATTCAAACCCAAACGGCTAGTACAAGTCACTAGCTCAAACGGTAACTAACGGAAAATAAAGACTAGAACTTAAACGCATCGGAAAACATAACTATTAACTAACTTCTTTCAAAGGTAACTCTTATGCCGCCAAAACCCTGTGACCCTTGACTGCTTATTATAACCTGAAGAGAAATAAGAATGGAAGGAATGAGCGAACAATGCCCAGTAAGTTCATACGGGATCTCCTCGGGTACTAAGAGGAGATGACCGAAACGAACGGTAACAATGAATTAACAATGAAGGGATATAACTCAACGATCAAACAAGTACTCAGTTTGAAAAGAAACATTTAACAATATTCAAAACAACCCATCACTTTGAAAACATGTGGATACAGAAGTCAGTTTTCAAAACATACTTTTCACAAAACACTTTACTTCACTTTAATTTACTTTACTTTACTTCACCTTACTTAATTTAGGGATTAAGCACACGCTGTACCCAGGGCTCGGGTTTCTACTGACCGCACCCAATATCGGTGTATCATGATAACCTACGCCACTTCATCAAGCAAAGCAAAGGGGTCCACATGTTTATCTTAGAACTATGGATAACTATAAGGGGTCCACTTATCCGTTTCGGGATTATGGATAACTGTAAGGGGTCCACTTATCCGTTTCAGGATTATGGATAACTGTAAGTCACTTTACTTATTACAAAACTTTACTTTAAAGAGCTTTACAAGACAAAGCTTAACTTTACAAAACTTTACTTGATCACTTTTTAAAAGGAGGTGTACATTTCACTTTAGACACCAAATCACAATACGAATCATACACATGATAACCCAATTGAACAACAACAATATCAATAGGGTGGATAACAAAGAACGGTGAAAATCGCAGAATGGAATAGTTTTTAAAATACTATCTAGCCACATAGATAGTGTACTTTAACAAAACAGAGATTGGCAATCCTAAACAAAGGATTGAAATCAAACACTACTAAGAGCGTAATCCCTTACCTTAACATTGCGTTCTACTAGTTCGCTTACTCCGCTTGTACAATCTACAAACATGCAATAACCCAATCTTATATACAAGAAATCACTATTTTACTTTCTGTCCCCAAAATACTATTTTACTTTTCTAGGGTTATACTATACATTAACTTTATACCCAAAATACCCCTTTTTGGTTTACCAAAATTCCCTTAGGGTTTACCCAAAATACTCCTAGGGTTCTACTATTTTCAATTTCCTATTCTTAATTCGATAATGGGGTTTACACACACCAAAACACACTATCACAATACTAACTTTTACTATTCACAGCACACAACACACACTAAAACACCTTCAGAAACTCACACAAACACACACACTAAATACACACACGAACACACGCACGCACACACCCTAGTTCACAAAACACACACACAAACACACTAAAACACACACACACGAACAGCACACACACACATGCATAAACACACACCACACACACTGCCATCACTACACTCACAACAATACCAATACACACACCGCACATACATAATACACATACTTCAATTCTTTAAACCCTAATCCCATAACCCTAGTTCATTACTATAGTTTTTAGGGTTCTTAGATTAAGATTTCTAGGAAGGAGAAGAACAAAAAGGGCTTAGGGTTTTTTTACCTTGGATTGATTTTGTTTCTTTTCTTTCTTCCTCCCTCTGCTTCCGATCTCCTTCTCTGGCCTCTCTCTCGCACGGCGCTCCTTCTACCACTCTCCGTTCTATTCTTTTGTGAACAATGATAGTAATATTAGGGTCTCCACAAGTATTCATATGATAGGGTTTTTAATTTCCTATAAAAAAAAGTTTCCATAACTTATTGGGTTTTTAAATCACTAAAGCCCAAGGTAACCCAATAACTACTCCTAATTAATGAGCCCAAAATAATTTAAAAAGGAGTTCACAATAAAAAAAAATAATGGCCTAGGGCCGGGTATTACAAAAACTCTCTCACCTAAATAAAAGGCCTCGCCTCTAAACCCCACCAGCAATCTCCTCTGTCTGGTCACCCTCAGGGCTTCGCTCGGATCAAAGACCACCTCCCGCCCCTCATACCGAGACCAAGGGAAAAGGTTGAGCCCCGCCGGCATGGCACCCCTCAAAACCGCTTTCACATCAGCATAGCGGACAGAAACTCGTCCCTTAGACCCTCTCTTCTCCCGAGCTTCCCTAGCCCAGCAGGTCATGGCCAGAAAGATTAGGTCCCGGTGAAGAGCCGGCCTCCAGGGATAGTTGCCAAAGATCTCGTAGTACCAAACCTACAAAAGAAACGGCAAAGAAAGCCGTCAGCACACTGAAATGAAGAATAGGCCGAATGCAAAAAAGTAAAGCAAAGACCGAAATGGAAGTACCTCTAGGGCAAACTGAAAGCAAGCCAAAGACTTGCTCGCTTTCCGGCTATACTTGTCGAGCTCCATGTATAGCTCGGCCAGACCAGCCTCACCCCAAGCAATGTCTCTGATGGCCTCAGGTGTAGTCAGAGACCCAAGAAGAGGGAACATGCAGGTAGTATCAGCATTGGCAAAAATGGTGCTACTAAGGAGGAGCCACACATAGGAGCGCCCAAGCTGCTCAGCGATAATCCGGCCCGCCGCATACTCCAGAAAGTTGGCCCGAATGACCCTCTCCACTGTTTGCACTAGGATGCCCAAACCCTTGGTAGGACTTGAAAATCCAATGAACGCCCTGATCTCAGCCTCAGGGATCCTATCCCTCCAAACAACCGGATGCCCGCCAAAAGAAAGCCCGGTAATCATCGCAAAGTCGGTAGGGGTCACAGTCACCTCTCCCCAGCTCAGATGGAACGTGTGGGTTGTGTCCCACCAATATTTACCCAGGGCATTAAGAAGACCCATACTCCTATTGGTGTTCACCAGCTGGCCCACAGCCTCTATAAAAGGCACCAGTCCCGTGCGTGCCACCCACTCCCTCGGATCGGGAGCATCATCAACAGACTCAGGCATGGCTCCCCACAAAGAGAAGCAAGCATCCGGCGACCCTCGAGACTTGGGATCACCACCCTACAGGTAAACACAACAAAGGTATGAATAACACAGTTTACAGATACCAATGCTCATAATGATTGCAAAAAAAAAAAAAAACAAATGAGAGAAAAGTCTCCGTCCCCTTTAAAATTGCATAAGTCATTTTAAGGGTCAATTTTTAGAGAAAAGTTTCTGTCCCCTTTAAAATTGCATAAGTCATTTTAAGGGTCAATTTTTGGAGAAAAGTTTCCGTCCCCTTTAAAATTGCATAAGTCATTTTAAGGGTCAATTTTTGGAGAAAAGTTTCCGTCCCCTTTAAAATTGCATAAGTCATTTTAAGGGCCATTTTTGGAGAAAGGTTTCCGTCCCCTTTAAAAATTGCATAAGTCATTTTAAGGGTCAATTTTTAGAGAAAAGTTTCCGTCCCCTTTAAAATTGCATAAGTCATTTTAAGGGCCATTTTTGGAGAAAAGTTTCCGTCCCTTTTAAAATTGCATAAGTTATTTTAAGGGCCATATTTGGAGAAAAGTTCCCGCCCCCTTTAAAAAAATGCATAAGTCATTTTCAAGGGTCATATTCTTTCCGCCCAGAAAGACATAGTCACTTTTGGAGAAATTGTCATTTTGGTCTCAACAACAATATGCCCGTCCCATAATTTCCCCCGCAAACATACAACAACTTATCTTAGGAAATGCTAGCATGCACTTAACTGCGCCAAAATGACTAGTCGAACCTAAGGTACAAGTAGTTTATGCATGGACAACGGGCAACATACTTTGATTTTGGAAAGTTTAGCTAGGCATGTCCAAATGAGGCAAGGAGCACATACTCACGTCCCTAATGGTCCCAATGACACAAAAATGAGGTCAATTTCATGAAATCGCGTCAAGAAATGCGTAGATCTCAAATGGCATGGACAAAAACCCTAGGCCTAGGAAAGACGTGCAAGGCTCAAATGTGAGTAGGAAGAATGCTTACCCCGTCACCATGGCACAAGTGAATTGTGGGAGACTTGTAGTAACCCGCTCCCTCATCCCGGAGATTGATAGCGTAGCCTCAAAAGTTTCGAGCCATGTCTAGCCTCTTCTCCGCCCCTTTAGGATAACCCGCGCGTGCCCGTCCCGCCATGATCAATTCTTGAGGAATCCGAGCAAGAAAATTTGGAAATTGATGGAGTTTTCCCTCTCAAAATCGCCTCTCTTCTCTCTATTTTTTGTCTGAGTTTGGGGCAACCATCCGTATGGCTGCCTTTTGAAAAAGGAAGAAGACGCCCTCTTAATCCGTACGGATGGTTTGGGCAAAGAAAAGTCTCAGCCTGAAATTACCCTTGTGCCCCTCGCACCTTGAACAAGATTTTTCCCAAAATTCGGAAATGCCCTCCTTGGCTCATGCAACTTGATCGAACCTAGAAATTTTAGGTTCCCAAAAATCAGGCAGTCCTAGCGACGTAAGCCCAGCTTTGTGAAATTAATTATGGCCGTCCTAGACGTAAGACCATGTTGACCCGATTGACCAAGTGAGAGTCAAGCCCCTTCTGAAAACATTTAGGTCCTCCGAGTGACCCTTGTTGAAAAAGCTTAGGTCCTCCGAGTGACCCTTGTTTAAAAAACTTAGGTCCTCCGAGTGACCATTTTGAGAAAAGTCTAGGTCCCCCGAGCGACCCCTTTTTGCGATACAATTTAGGTCCCCCGAGCGACCCTTTAAAGATAAAACTTAGGTCCCCCGAGTGACCATTTTGAGAAAAGTCTAGGTCCCACGCGTGACCCATTTTGAGAAAAGTCTAGGTCCCCCGCGTGACCCATTTTGAGAAAAGTCTAGGTCCCCCGAGCGACCCCCTTTTTGAGATAAAATTTAGGTCCCCCGAGCGACCCTTTTGAGATAAAATTTAGGTCCCCCCGAGCGGTCCTCTGAGACAAAAATTTGGCCGTCCTCGACGTAAGCCCAGTTAAAAGTTAAAATTTGGAAATGGTCTCCTGCTTGTTGTCAAATTATGACCGTCCCTGACGTAAGCCCAGTTAAAAATTTGTTGTCAAATTATGGCCGTCCTCGATGTAAGCCCAGTTAAAAAACTTGTTCTCAAAATATGGCCGTCCCCGACGTAAGCCCATTAGCTATGACTTAGAATAGTCGGTATAGGCTAGAGCCTTTGTCATGGCCGTCCCCGACGTAAGCCCATCAGCTATGACTTAGAATAGTCGTTATAGGCTAGAGCCTTTGTCATGGCCGTCCCCGACGTAAGCCCATCAGCTATGACTTAGAATAGTCGTTATAGGCTAGAGCCTTTGTCATGGCCGTCCCCGACGTAAGCCCATTAGCTATGACTTAGAATAGTCGGTATAGGCTAGAGCCTTTGTCATGGCCGTCCCCGACGTAAGCCCATTAGTTATGACTTAGAATAGTCGTTATAGGCTAGAGCCTTTGTCATGGCCGTCCCCGACGTAAGCCCATTAGCTTAGACTTAGAATAGTCGTTATAGGCTAGAGCCTTTGTCCCGGCAGTCCTTAGAGGGACGTAAGACCAGTTTCCCTGTCAATCTCCCCAAAGATGGAGTTGACCCCGGTCAAGATTAGACTTAGAATAGTCGTTATAGGCTAGAGCCTTTGTCCCGGCAGTCCTTAGAGGGACGTAAGACCAGTTTCCCCGTCAATCTCCCTGAAGATGGAGTTGACCCCGATCAAGCTTAGACTTAGAATAGTCGTTATAGGCTAGAGCCTTTGTCCCGGCAGTCCTTAGAGGGACGTAAGACCAGTTTTCCCGTCAATCTCCCCGAAGATGGAGTTGACCCCGGTCGAGCTCGGACTTAGAATAGTCACAATAGGCCATCCCCAACGTAAGCCCAGTAAAAATATGTAAGTCAACCCTCTCATATAGAGTCAAGTTGACCATATCCCCAGCAAGTCAACCCTTTCCCATAGAGACCATGTCTCGCCTCTGACCCCTAGAGTTATGCCTCTTTGCGGACCTTAGTAACCCCGCGTACCCCCGAACTACGTTAGGCTTGATTCCCCGCGAATGGGATACGTAGGAATCCTATACCACTAGGTCCAGCCATGAAACCAAAATCGGTTAAAGCCTTCGTCCCGTCAGATTGGGATGCTTATTTCTATCGACAACCCCGCTCCTTCGAAGCGACGTTGCCGAGGGGCTCTGTAAGTACCCCAATCTGAAACCAACCTATCATAGAGGTAGCCTTAGCACCGTTTCAGGGATAAGCTAATAGGCCAGGACCTCCCTAGGATAAGTTATAAATTCCAGGACTACTCTGGTATAAAATTGGAAAAATCCAGAAGCTCGCCAGGCTGAGCCGTACGGATGCTTTGGGGACTAGAGGGGCCTAGCTGTACGGCTGGTTTAGGCACCCTCAGTCCCTATAAATAGAACCCCTTGCTGATCATTTCAATGGGGGGAGAAATACACAGTAGGGAGGTCACTCTGCTGGAATTACCATAGAGTAAGAGTGAGAGTGATCACAAACCAAAAAAGGAGAGAAGAAAGGAAGATTGGCCATAACCATCATAGGTAAAGCCACCTCCCCCCTACTTTTTCTTAATCTTACTCCTATTTTCTTTCTTATATCTTGGTTATACATGTATTTACTCTTCATTCATGCAAAGACTTGTCCATTTCAAGCACCTTTTATTTCTTGCAAGACTTGTCCATTATCAAGCACTATATACCTATCTATTACATTACTATCTTGTCCAAGCTATGAGAAGTTCAAAGGTGCCCTCCATACCTTGTATGGAAGAGGTTCTAAACCTAGATACTCATAGACTTGTTGATTGTCATTTACATTCCTTATTCATTTAAATGTTATGCTTGTTTGGCCATGATAATCATGAGGGTGATGGAACCTTAGTGTTCATCATTTTCCTCTTTGGTTTAGCCTCAAAATCCCACTTTTGGGTCATAAAGATTCAATCTTTATGTGTTATTTTGACTCTTGGTAGGATTTTAAGTCATAAAATGTCATCTTGGTGATAAAGTTCCAATCTTTATTCACCAAATGACCAACTTTGGTCCAAAGGGGACATTCATCAACTTTCTTGATTTTCTCCTATGATTTCTCATGATCACACCCAAATACTTGTTTTGGGGGACCAAGTGATGATCATTTAGCATAGGAATGATGTTATAAAACTTGTAAAATGATTTCTTGCAAACTGGGATAAAAAACAGTTTGTCCAGCTTCAGACAGAATGCCCTGTTTCTGTTCTGAACTGGACTGTTCTTGAGCAAACTGTAAAAACCCCAGAATTATCTCCTCCAGCCGTACGGCTACTTTAGGTAGGAGGGCAAAATTGCCTGTTTTGCCCTCTGGCGTTTATCTTATCACTCAAGGTCCCTTTTTCAGCCGAGTTTCTCAAATAAAATCAACAACAGAATTTTTTCCGTTAAATACACACACACACATATGCACATTTTAACTAACTTAGGGAGACTCGGCTTTGTCCGAGGCAACTTGAGAGGACGTAAAAACTCCTCCCAAGTTGTAACCTGACCTCCGAACCTTTGAACTCAAACCTTTGTCATTTTATTGGGTTTGAAATTAACAAAATGTGGCGACTCCGTTAAATTTGACCGGTTCCCGTGTTTGGCGTTTCGCCCCATACACCATCGCGTTTCCGCGCGCGGGGCGGGATCCTTACAAATATGAAGTGGGAAATAGCAGATTATGTGTCTAAGTGTCTGACTTGTCAACGAGTTAAAGTCGAACATCAGAGACCCGCAGGTTTACTTCAACCTTTAGAAATACCGGAGTGGAAGTGGGAGCATGTTACGATGGATTTTATAACTGGATTGCCTCGTACTCTTAGAAAATTTGATGCAGTTTGGGTAATCGTGGATAGATTGACAAAGTCAGTTCATTTCTTACCTATTGATATTGGCTATTCGATGGAGAGGCTTGCGACTTTGTATATTCATGAGATTGTGAGATTTCATGGAGTTCCTGTTAGTATTGTGTCAGACCGTGATCCCAGGTTTACTTCCCGATTTTGGCAGGCATTTCAAAAGGCATTGGGTACAGATTTTAGATTTAGTACGGCGTTTCATCCTCAAACTTACGGCCAATCCAAAAGAATGATTCAGATTCTTGAAGATATGCTTCGGGCTTGTTCAGTTGACTTCTCAGATTCTTAGGATACTCATCTACCACTTGCCGAGTTGGTTATAATAACAGTTATCAGTCGAGTATTGAGATGGCTCCTTATGAAGCTTTGTACGGAAGGAAGTGTAGGTCTCCTATTTGTTGGGATGAAGTTGGGGAAGCCAAGCTTTGGGGTATTGATATGGTTCATGATTCGGTTGAAAAGGTTAAGCTTATTCGGGATCGATTGAAAACTGCTCAAAGTAGACAAAAGAGTTATTTAGATCATAGGAGGCGAGATCTTGAGTTCCAGTCAGGTGACTTGGTGTTTTTGAAAGTCTCTCCAAAGGTGGGAATTAAAATGTATGGTAAAAAGGGTAAACTTGCTCCAAGGTATATCGGGCCTTTTGAGATTGTGGAAAAGGTTGGAAATCTTGCTTATCGTCTTGCGTTACCGCCTTCTCTGGGCAAGATGCATAGTGTGTTTCATGTTTCAGCGCTTCGTAAGTATGTGTATGACCCATCTCATGTGTTGTCTGAAGTACCGGAAGAGATTGAGCCAAATATGTCTTACAAGGAGCAACCAATTCAGGTGATCGATACCATAGTCCAAGAGTTGAGAAACAAAAGTATTCCACTTGTTAGAGTGGTGTGGAGAAATCATAACGTTGAAGAGTCGATTTGGGAACTTCGGGAAGAGATTGAGCGGAAGTATCCGTGGTTATTTGATCATCTTGGTAAGTATCTTTAAAATTCGGGTCGATTTTTTTAAGGGGGAGTGATTGTAACGACCCCAAAATCCGACACTATTTTTTTTTAAAAAAAATAAATTGAGCTTGTGTGTATTCTGTGTTGCATATCATTTCTTGCATAATATTATTTACTTGATTATTTGTGTTAGTTTTAATTTATTAGATTATATCATTTAGGAGGTAAATGGTTAACGTTGAAACCTTAGGGGCCTTGGTGAAAATTTAAGAATAGGGGTTTAAGTGTGCAAAATGGAACTAGGAGGGGCCTAAGAGAAACTTGTAAAAAAAATCAACTCCTTCTTATCCTACCCATCTCTCTCTCTGCGTTTTTTCATTCAAACATAACCTACTTTCCCAAAATTTTCTACTCTCTCATTCCATTGAAAGAAAAGGTAAGTTCTTCTCATTTTAATTTTATTTCTTATTAATTAATCCTCCGTTCTAAAATCCGACTTCACCTAAATGTTCAGGGTATTGAGTAGACCGTTTATAGCCGATTAGAAAATAGTTTCATCTATACTTTCCCCGTAGTAGGTAAGTTACTATTCCCCCTTTTATCTTTAAATTGTTCATATACATATTATATGGTACTTTGTTTGGTAAATATTTCTTTGTGATGTGTATTGGTGAAAGTTGATGTTGGTGTTGTAAAGAAGCTATTTTTGTGTTGTTAAACTCAGTTGTGTTGATTCCTATTGAGTAAGATAGAAGTTGGGGTAGTACTTTTGGGACGGTGGAACAGAGGTAGTATAATTTATTTAAGTTTTGGCTAGCGGATGGGTGTGGGCGGCCGCACATCTTTCTGGAAGGTTTTGGTCATGGTCAATTTGGTTTTGGATGGCCGCACAGGCTGGTGTGGGCGACCGCCCAGGTTGCTGAAAAAAATGAGATGTTCTAATTCAATTGATTTGTAGGTCAATCTTGGTCTAGGTCTTAAGTGATATCCTAGGGAACCTAGAGGGTTATTGTGGAACATCAAAGTGGTAGAATTGGTCCGTTTGTGATCCAATATGGAATGATGTAACCGTTTAGGTTCATTTTGGTGTTGTACATCTTTATGATGCTTTCGTGGGGTTTCCTACTTTGAAATCCTTTGTTTGAGAAATGTTTTTAACGTACTTGGTTGTTGGGCTCTTTATGGGAAACTTATCATCTTTATGATGTACTTAGTATGGTTCCCTATTTTGGAATCATACACCGATTGTGCAATAGTTAAAAAGGTCCAGCTGGTCTTACTTGGTTGAGTCGGGCAGTGATGAATATTATCATGACACTCGAGCCAAGTTCATTATAATGTTTGTCACTGGTAACCCCCTTTCCCCCTTCCTAATTGTGTGGTTGGGATAAGGTAGCTCCCTTGTGTGAGTATTATAGATTTACGTTTTAGGGTTATTTTGTGTCATTTTCCCACCGTTGTTCTTGTTGTGTTTGGTTCCGGAACCCCTGCTTCAGCTCTTTGATGCTGCTCTGTTGATACTGCTCAGATTATTATATCCTTTTGGGAGAACTTTGGCTCAGTATCCTTTGTAATGTGTTTATTTCAGTCTAATGTGCTGAGTTATGAGTTGGATTTGCCTCTCACATTATGTGCTATGTGATTGCTTATCATGAATGCTCATTTGAAGTTATCATGTATAACATGCCATGTAGTTGTATATTAGTAACTTACTGAGATTTATCTCACCCCGTTCCTTGTTTATTGTTTTCCTTAGATAAGGGTGAGCCAGGGGCTAGGTCACGTTGATCTTAGGGAGGACGTCGAGTTGGTAAGCTATTTTGGGAAGGAGTTGTTTTGGGTTGCATTATGTAAATGTAACCTATGGGTAGTATACCCGAGACTTTGATGTATATCACTATTTTTGTACACTTCTAGTGTTTTTAAATATTGTAAGGAAAGTGTGTAAGCCTTTAAGGCTATGGATTTTGAATCTTGTGTAGTTTGTAAATGTGTTATTAGAAGTTTTTAAAGTGCATCAAGTTTTAGTATAATGAATAATTATGAAAGGACATTTCGAAAATAAAATGTGATTAATGACGTCTTTTGTGCGTGTCCCGATCGTGGGGGCCAAGTAGGACCCCGGGTCGGGGCGCGACAAATTGGGTGACTTTCTCCGGACCGGTGGCTAGCAACGAGGAAATGACTGCTAAACTTGGATTGGTTCCCCGCCCCCTAGAATCAAAAGTCGTAGGGTCCAATGTAGTTGAGTCTCCTCAATCCCTTGTCATTGAGTTTAAGTCTTCTTCATCCAAGGGCCTCACGCCCGAGGATTATGAACTTGTGGCAAATGTTGTATTCCCCTTTGCTTTAAATGAAATGATAGTCCTTTCTGAGTATCCCTTCATTGCCAACTTATTAGATGATAAATTAACTAATAATCTAAAAACAGTTAATGATGAATCACCTAATAATGCAGACACACTAAACGAACAATACATTAAAGAACTTTTAAAGAAGGTTATTGACCAAGAAGAAAACCATGCCCAAGATGCCGAAGAGGTTTTGACAAAGGTGAATTTGGGGACCGCAGATGAGCCAAAGGAAACACAGATTCGCAACTACTTCGAAGGAGCCAAGAGGAAAGCCTTGATTAAACTCCTCAAAGAATATGTGGATGTGTTCGCTTGGTCCTACAAGGATATGCCAGGGTTGGATGCCTCCATTGTAGAGTACAGAATCCCCGTGGGTCCCGAGGTAAAGCCGGTTAAGCAAAATCTTCGAAGGATTAAACCAGAATGGTCCTTGCAAGTCAAAGAAGAGATTGAGAAGTTACTTCGGGTTGGCTTCATAAGGGTGATAGAATACCCTTCATGGCTCTCCAACATAGTAACGGTCATGAAGGCCAATGGAAAGGTCCGATGTTGTGTTGACTTCAGGGATCTCAACAAAGTAAGTCCCAAGGATGATTTCCCTCTCCCGAATATCGACATGCTTGTAGACGCCACCTCGATCTTTGAGGTCAAGTCCTTTGTGGATGGTTTTGTCGGGTACAATCAAATCAAGATAGCTGAAGAGGACCAAGAAAAGACTGCCTTCACCACCCCGTGGGGAACTTTCTGCTATACCGTGATGCCTTTCGGGTTAAGGAATGC
This sequence comes from Campanula takesimana, assembly GCA_026119855.1. Lineage (NCBI taxonomy): Eukaryota > Viridiplantae > Streptophyta > Magnoliopsida > Asterales > Campanulaceae > Campanula > Campanula takesimana. The sequence continues at coordinate 11,815 of JAOWBW010000973.1, read as the reverse complement.
CGGAGCTACCTACCAAAGGGCCGCAACTGTAATCTTCCACGACATGATTCATAAGGAGATAGAGGTGTATGTTGATGACATGATTGTCCATTCCAAGGGAACCGATGGGCAACACCTAATAGACTTGAGGAAGTTCTTTGATAGGCTGAGAAAGCACTCCATGAGGCTCAACCCAGCCAAGTGCACTTTTGAGGTCTCCCGTGGTAAGGTTTTACGATATATGGTCACCGAGCGGGGCATTGAGATTTACCTCAAAAGGTTAAAGCAATTGTGGAGATGAGACCACCTCGTACTCAAACAGAAGTGAAAGCTTTCATGGGATGACTACAATACATTAGTCATTTCATAAATCAACTCACCCCCACATGTGAGCCCATTTTCAAATTATTGAGAAAGAACGCAGAGGTTGAATGGAATGAGGAATGTCAAAGGGCCTTCGAGAAAATCAAAGCCTACCTTACCCATCCGCCAATCCTTTTCCCTCCACACAAGGATAAGCCTCTCTTGTTATACTTGACAGTAACCGACGCGTCAGTGGGAGCCATGCTGGCCCAAGAAAAGAAGGATTCAAAAGTGGAGAATGCCATCTACTTTGTAAGCCGAAAACTGCAAGGGAGTGAACTTAACTACTCCGCCATTGAAAAGACGTGTGCCGGACTGGTATGGGTGGTGAGAAAGTTGAAACGCAACATGCATTCCCACTCGATACAGCTCATCTCCAAGATAGATCCCATCAAATGCTTGCTGGAAAAGCCATCTTTGTCCATGAGACTCGCCAAATGGTCATTCTTCCTAGCGGAATATGACATCAGTCATGTGACACGAAAATCAGTCAAAGGAAGAGTTATGGCAAAACACTTGGCAGATTTCCCTAGCAATGAAGAAAAGGAAATCGAGCCACAGTTCCCCGATGAAGGGATATTCGCTCTCGAAGGCAAAAACAAATGGCAATTGTTCTTTGACAGCGCTGCAAACAAGAGGGGAAATGGCATTGGAATGCTCTTAGTAGACCCAAAGGACGAGCACACCTCCATTTCCATCATGTTAAACTTTTATATGACCAATAATGCCGCTGAATACGAGGCGTGCACGGCCGGGTTAAAAGCCGATGTTGAAAGGAACGTGAAAGAATTGGAGGTATACGGAGATTCGACTTTGATCATCAACCAAGTGTCTAATAAATGGAAAATGTTGGACCCGGGGCTGCAAAAGTACCATGCCCATATGGAGGAACTCATGGCCCAATTCAAAGAGGTCAGTTTTCATTACCTACCAAGGGATTGGAACTGTTTTGCGGATGCATTGGCCACCTTGGTGGAAATTCCTGAGGGGAAATTAATAAAACCCTTCAGAGTTGGTAGAAAAGAAAACCTAGCCTACTGTTGTGAGATAGACAGAATCTCGGAGGAGGTAGAAGAGCCATGGTACAATCAAATCTACTAATTCCTCAAAGAAGGAGAAGCCTCCTTCACAAACGAAATCGGTGAGTACAAGGAGGGGATTAAGGCCAAAGGCATGATGGCCCTCAAACGATTGGCATCTCACTATGTTGTTTTGGGAGATATCTTGTACAAGAAACGTCATCAGGGCCTTCTCCTAAGGTGTATAAGCGCAAAAGAAGCAAGAGAACTCATGAGAGAGGTCCACGGTGGAGTGTGCGGTCCCCACATGAATGCTCGGGCCCTAATGAAAGTCATCCTACGAATGGGGTATTTCTGGATCTCAATGGATGCCGATTGCATATAATTTGTGAAGAAATGCGATAAGTGTCAACGGTTCTCCAACCTTAATCACCTACTGTAGATACCCTGGGGGAGCCCACGGCTCGAGGCTAGAGCACGCGAGTTATCCTAGGATGTCTAACTTGTTTTTAGAGTCGCCACCTATGTTTTGAGGAACATAAGAAAAATCTATTGATAATAGCCTAAGTTTGATTACGAAAACAGAGATTCCTTGTTTTGAGGTTCGGGGGTTAGATTACGAGATGGGAAGTACCGAAACACCCATCTCGCCCAACTAAAGTTGGTCTTGCTTGATCAAAATCTACATGAATGATAAACGTTCTTCTTCTTCTTCTTTAAATCATAAAAAGGGGTTTTAAAATAGAGTTTGGAATGTAGGAGATAACTCTTTAACCGGCCTCAATGAGATGAGGTGATCATTAGAGTCATGTCCCAAAATGATTTGGGTGATTGCACTTTGATAATACAAAAAGAGAGAGAAAAGAGATGAAGTTGAGAAGGGGAAAGAAATAGCTTTACCTAGACTTCAAGAGACTTCAAACACTTCTTGTTGAATTACTTGGAGAAATCCTTTGGAAAATGCTTTGAAAGTAGGAAATTTTGTTTATTGCAATATGAGATTGAGAGCCAAGGGTCCAAGGTCAAGGTCCTTGAAAATGGAGGTAAAGGGGGGTTTTTATAGGTGAAAGAGAGATGTTTTTGGTGCCAAAACTCAGTCACCAAGAAATCTTTCCCGGGCAAAATCCTGTAAATTGAGCAAGGGAGAGAATCCTGGCCAGAAATCTGTAACCGACGCCCAGAGGCGCGCGCTTCCTGCTTTGGGGGCGGGGCGCGCGCGCGTCTGGATCCTCCTGTCGGAGGCGCGCGACTCAGAGAAGGCGATTTTGACAGAATGGACTAGAAAGTCAGCCCTGTTATTCATTTTAGTCCCCAGACTTAACGAAGTCAGTCAGAAACTTAACGGAAGTGACAGAAACTAACGAGAAACACTTAAAATGGGGGGAAACACAAGATCAAATGTGCAATCGGGGTGAGCGGTCCAAGGCGGGGTGTCTACAGAGCCCCTCGGCGACGTGGATTGCAAAGCAAAACGCGGCGACGAAAGTTAAAAACACCCGCCGAGGACATCACCAAGAAAAGGTAAAGACTCGATGAAAGCATGAATTTGAAACTGCGAGAGATAGTGGTGCACTCCCTGTGTGAGTGGCTTTTGTTGATAGGGGGGTGGCATGATCCATTAGGTGAACCTGCCGGCTGAATTATATTGAATGAGGCCGTTAGTGAACCTTTGAACGAGGCCATTAGTGAACCTTTTGGAGAGGCCGTTGGTGAACCTTTGAAGAGGCCGTTGGTGAACCTTTGGAGAGGCCGTTAGTGAACCTTTGAAGAGTCCGTTAGTGAACCTTTGAGGAGGCCGTTAGTGAACCTTTGAGGAGGCCGTTATTGAACCTTTGAGGAGGCCGTTAGTGAACCTTTGTAGAGGCCGTTGGTGAACCTTTGAACAGGCCGTTAGTGAACCTTTGAATGAGGCCGTTAGTGAACCTTTGTAGAGGCCGTTGGTGAACCTTTGGAGAGGACGTTAGTTAACCTTTGAAGAGGCAGTTAGTGAACCTTTGAAGAGGCCGTTAGTGAACCTTTGAGGAGGCCGTTAGTGAACCTTTGAGGAGGCCGTTAGTGAACCTTTGAGGACGAATCCGTTAGTGAAATTCGTTGATGAAATATTGCTTTGAAGCCGCGTGCCACTTGGAGTCACACTTGACTTTTTGACTTGTGGGGTGCGGGAACAGTTGACCCCGACCAGAAGAATGTTCCTGCTGGGGATGAAATGTTGAGATTGGCTCTTGAGGGGGGGGGTATGGCACCCGTGACAGAACTTAGGGAGTTCAAAATCTGGAGAAGGATAGCCTACTTTTGAGTGGGAGTTTCTATCATACTTTCAATCTTTGACATGCCTTAAGGGCGGACCAGAAGAAGGTGTGCCCAACTGGGTGTCCGAGGACCGGGGCTGTGTCTTGATTTAGGCTGGAAATTTCTGACAAGGCCTTTTCTGAAGTGATCTAGACTTGGGAGGCGTGCGCTTTCCTCTGTAGGCTTGGGACGCGCGCGCATTTCAGACCGCTGGCGGGTGGCGCGCGCGTCTGGGAGGCGGAATTCCAGGCTTGACATTTGCTGGCCAAAAGACCCCCCAACAGCTACAATATCAGCTTCTGTTCGACCACTTGATTCTCACAGCTCCTTTCTGCCATTTTTGAACATCATATTGTTGCTCAACTTTGCTTGTGATCAACATTTTCCATGGCTTCCAATTCTTTTGTTCTTGATGCCAAGGTTGTTAGTGGGTATGAAAAGGACTTGGACACTTTTGTGTATTCTTTCAAGACCCATCCCAAGAAGGCCTTCATTAAAGACTTCGGGTTCCGAATTCTTTTCACTTTGTGGACGTTGAAGCCGGATTGGGATTTGTTGAGAGCTGCCGCGGCTTTCTGGGGTTGCGACAGCCATACCTTCAACTTTTCAGCTAATGAAATGGTGCCGACTGTTGATGATTTCGGGGCCATCCTTGGCATGCCTTTGGCCAGTCGGATTGCTGTCTCTAAATATCACCGTGGTGCCATTGACTCTTGGGTTGAGTTATTGAATCTCCCCGTTGAGGACGTGAGGAAGATGTTGCACGGTACTGTGATTGACATAACTGAGGTGCCGATGTTCTTCAGTTTACACTCGGAGGATCCGGCGGTTCAATCTTTCAAGAGGAATGCCATGGCCGCTTGTCTCTTTAGTGAAGTACTGTTTGTCACACCCTTCGGGACTGCGGATGCGCAGTTGGCTGAGATTATTTTGCAAGCCAAGGAGCAACAATTTAGTATAATCCCTCTTATTGTAGGGGAGACGTTGCATGGCCTTGATGAGTTACATAGGACGGACAAGATGTGTCGGGGAAGCCCTTTGCTCTTGACTATATGGCTCCGAGAATACTTCAAGATTTATTCCCCGGATGGTGATTTGTCTCCTTTTGCTGTTCATAGGAGCAATCTGTTGATCCGGGATTTATCTGAAGACGGTTGGAAGAAATTCTTTGCCTCTCGGGTGACCGTCGATATTGAGTGGTGCCCTCCTTCTTGGGGTCTTCGTCCTTTTGTGGAATGGACTCTTGGGTTTCAGCACGTGGTTGTACCTGGCTTGAGAGATTCTTCATTTTACCAGCCAGAGCGGGTTCTGCGGCAGTTTGGTCGCCAACAGATAATTCCTTTTCCGAGGGACGGAATGCTTCGTCCAGTTGCTTACATGGGTCCGGACTTCTCGAGTGAGCTTCAGTCGGCTTGGGGAGATGATCGCAACCGTTGGGCTTTTGCACCTCTGCATCGGGGGAGTGTCTTCCTTCCCGAGAGCTACTTGGATTATTTGTTTGGCACCCTTTACCGTGGTATTACTTGGGTCGATGTGCTTCGTACCGAGTTGTTGGGAAAGGGTTTTGAGCCTAGCAGCGCCTTGAGATATAGGGAGGCTGCTGCTGATTCGAGTAACATTCTTGCTGACCCTTTCGGTACTCCTTTGGATGAATTTTATGCTAGGAGACATGCCGCAACACAGAAGGTTTCGGTGCGTATCAGTGCTCCTCCGCTATCCAAGAAGAAAAGGATTGAGAGACGATCGGGTGGTCCTTTGAAGGCTAAGAGAAAATTGGACTTTTCTTAGTACCCTAAGAGATTGCAATTAAATTAGACCACTTTGTTTTAGGATTTAATGTTTTGATGTCTTTTGTTGCTCAATAAATCCGTTGTAATGGCTTGAATAATTCATTGAATGAATAAAAATTGCGTCTTGTTATTTGAAGTGAATTGGGTATTTTTGATATGTTTTATACCGCACCCGAAGGTTGCCTACGTTCCTCCATTTGGGAGGCTCAGGTCTCCGTAGTTCAAACAAACAAAGACCATTTTTTTTTGTACACCCTGTTTTTTGCCTAGACCGCCCTTTCGGGTTTTCAATCTAGCGGGCTTCTTTTTTGCACGTGCTCTAATTTTTGCCTAGGCCACCCTTGCGGGTTTTCAACCTAGCGAGCGATTTTTTTTTTTTTTTTTTTTTTTATGGTCTTTGTTTATTAAGCATAGAACCTCTTGAGCTTGTCGAGGTTGACCTCCTTTGGCAGCTGGTCACCATCTAAATCCACGAGTCGGACTGCACCGCCGCTTAGTATCTTTTTGACCATGTATGGACCGATCCAACGGGGTCCCCATTTCCCCAGGGGATTCATGGCATTAGGAGGATGTTGTCTTAAGACCAAATCTCCCACATTGATGTTTCGAGGCTTCACCTTTTTGTTGAAAGATCTTGCCATCCTTTGCTGATACGCCCTTGTGCGTTCGAGTGCTCTTAGCCTTTTCTCGTCGAGTAAGGCTAGCTGTTCATATCGACTTTGCATCCAGTTGACCTCGTTGACTTGATTCTCGAGGAGGACCCTTAGAGATGGGACTTCAAGTTCGATTGGGAGTACGGCTTCAGAACCATAGATTAATGCATACGGAGTTTCTCCTGTTGCTGACCGTATTGATGTGCGGTAGCCCCACAATGCTAATGGTAGCTTCTCGGGCCAATCCCTTCCTGTTGAGGCCATTTTCTTGACGATGGTCTCGATGGTCTTATTTGCTGCTTCAACCGCGCCATTTGCTTAGGGACGGTAAGGAGATGACTTATGTTTGGTGATCTTGTATTCTACCAAAAGTGCATCCGTTTCCTTCTCAAAGTGAGAGCCGTTGTCGGAAATGATTTCGTGAGGCACGCCGTATCGGTACAAGATATTAATCTTTACAAATTCGGCCACTTTCTTGGCATTGAGGGTCCGATAGGCTTGTGCTTCGACCCACTTTGTGAAGTAGTCGACGGCCACTAGGACGAATGTCTGCCCATTGCTTCCGGCAGGATGGACTTTACCGATGATGTCTATCCCCCAACAAGAGAAAGGCCAAGGTGTGACCATGTTGTAAAGTTGTGAGGGTGGAGCATGTTGTAGATTAGCATGGAATTGGCACTTGGCACACCTTTTGACTTTCTCGATACAGTCTCGTTCCATAGTGCTCCAATAGTAACCAATGCGGAGTATCTTCTTGACCAGCATAAACCCATTCATATGGGGTCCATACTCTCCTTCGTGCACTTCACACATTATCTCTTGAGCTTCGGTCTCATCGGCGCATAAGATATTGATCCCGTCGTGGTGTCTTTTGTAGACTCGATCTCCAATCAGTACGTACCGAGAGGCTAGCCTTTGCAGAGCCGCTTGAGACTTCTTATTGCTATTCTCGGGATAAGTGCCATCTTTGAGGAAATTCATGATATCCGAATACCACAGAGAGTTTGTTTGAACCTCGTTTATCTCGATACTCATGCAGTACGCCGGACTGTTCCTTCGGGCAATTTTGAAAGGCTTCACCATTTTCCCTTTGGGCATTTCGACTCATGAAGCTATGTTGGCCAGTGCATCGGCGAAGCGATTTTTATCCCTTGGCAGGTAGTTGAAAGTGATCTCTTGGAATTATTCAACCAATTCTTCAAGATGCTGACCATACTGTTGGAGGGTCGGGTCTTGTATTCGCCATTTACCCGATTGCTGATTGATAAGGAGCAAAGAGTCGCCGAATACTTCTAGTTCCGTGATGTTTCTTTCGAGAGCTGCTTCGAGCCCTGCTATGCATGCTTCGTACTCGGCAATGTTGTTGGTAGCTTTGAATTCCAGACGGATGGCAATGGGAGTGTAGATGTCTTTTGGATCGACAAACAATACTCCTATACCAAAACCGTGTTTATTGGCGGCGCCGTCGAAAAAAAGTTGCCACTTATTTTCCTCGGTTGTAGTACAAATTAAATGCTCGTCGGGGAACTGTACGTCTTCCCCCTTCACTTCGTCACACGGGAATTCGGCAAGCTGGTCACTGAACACTTCCCCCCTGACGGATTTTAGTGTGACGTAAGTGATATCATAGCCGGCGAGCATGAAGAACCATTTGGCTATTCTTGTTGACATGAAAGGCTTCTCGAAGATGTAGCGGAGCGGGTCCACCTTGGCTACTAGCTTGATCGGAAAATCTTCCATATAGTGTTTGAGCTTTTGAGTAACCCAAACCAATGCTGCACATGACTTCTCTAAGACAGAGTAGTTCTTTTCGCCTCCTTGGAATCGGCGATTGACAAAATAAATGGCATTCTCCTTTGTGGACTCTCGTTGCTCTTGTGCTAACATAGCCCCTAGGGCTTCATCATTGACAGTGAGATAGACCAAAAGAGGCTTCTCCTTGTGCGGCGGAACTAGAACAGGAGGGCACGTCAAGTAATGCTTCACTTGGTCGAAGGCTTCTTGGAACGCGTCGGTCCATTCTAAAGCCACATTCTTCTTGAGTAGCTTGAAGATTGGCTCGCACATGGAAGTGAGTTGGTGCACAAACCGACTGATGTATTGCAGTCTGCCCATGAAACCTTTGATCTCTTTCTGCGTCTTTGGAGGAGGCATGTCAATGATTGCTTTGATTTTGGAAGGATCTACTTCAATTCCCCTTTCAGTGACCATATAACCAAGGACTTTGCCTTGGATAACCCCGAACGTGCACTTTGCAGGGTTGAGCCTCATCTTGTGTTGACGAAGCCTTTCGAAGAACTTGCGGAGATCGATTAAATGTTGACCATCGGTCCCTTTGGAGTGAATGATCATGTCGTCCACATAGACCTCGATTTCTTTGTGAATCATATCGTGGAACAAGTCTGTCACGGCTCTTTGGTAGGAAGCCCCAGCGTTTCTTAACCCAAATGGCATGACTGTGTAGCAAAAGGTACCCCACGGTGTTGTGAAGGCTGTCTTATGTTGATCTTCCTTGGCCATGAGAATCTGATTGTACCCAACGAACCCATCCACGAATGGGCGAACCTCGTAGGAAGCAGTGGAGTCGACCAGCATATCGATGTTAGGGAGCGGAAAATCATCTTTTGGGGAAGCTTTGTTCAAATCCCGGAAGTCCACACAAACTCGAACCTTGCCGTTTGCCTTTTAACTGTCACGATGTTGGCTAACCATGTCGGATACTCGATAACATTGATGAAACCCACACTGAGGAGCTTCTCGATCTCTTCTTAGACTTGCAGAGACCATTCTGGCTTGATCTTTCTGAGCTTCTGCTTTACTGGCTTGGCATCTTCTCTGATCGGAATTCTGTGCTCCGCTACCTTTCTGTCCAAACCCGGCATGTCTTTGTATGACCATGCGAACACATCCACAAACTCCCGTAGTAGTGTAGTCAATCTGTCTCTGTCGTCCCCCTTGAAGAAGCTTCCGCCCTTAGTTTCCCTTGGCTCTTCGTCGGTACCCAGATTAACAACATGCAATTCTTCGTCAGCCCCTGGACCATTTTCACCACGACTACGGACTTGTTGAGCAAGTTCATTTAAGTATGTTTTGTTTTCGTGGTCTATTTCATCATAATTTGAATCGTCATTAACTTGTTCATTAAGTTCATTATTAGTTAATTCATCATTTATGATATTTGCAATCTCAGGGTACTTAGAAATATCAAATTTTTCATTAGCAAAGAAAGGAAACACACGCTCGGCTATGGCCTCCATATCCTCTTAGGTGAGGGTATTAGAGACACTCTCGGACTCGAAAGTAAGTGTGAGCCGCTCTTCCTTTGCGGCTGTGCGGGGTATGCAACCCATTCTTGGACTAAGAATTCCTCGGATACCACGGGCCCTTTTGTAGAATACCAATTGTTGATCGGCTCGGAGCTTGGCGGGATCTCACTGATAGTCTCATCCATGATGACGGTGTCATGGATGGCGTTGACTTGGCATTCATTCATTATGGCAAGCTCTTCGAACATGGAGGCTAAACCTGTCTGTTCTTCCCCCACGATGATTTCTGTCTCGGACTCTATAGTCACCTTCCTTCCCCACCATTCACGGGGCGACATGGGAGTTGGTTCCCTTTCGGATTTCTGGATCTCACAATCGGAGAAGATTTCGAGACGGGCTTTTTGACACCCTTATTGTTAACCCATGGCTCGGGAAAGATCATGTATGGAACGTCTTCCCCTTGGCGGACAAAATAGCCCTTCAACGTCTTGCGGTAAGGCCTTAGATTAGGGACCTCATAATGACGGCCTTCTTTACGAGCTCGGGCCTTTTCATTATTGATCGCTTGCTCTTGTTTCAAGTCCTCTCTGGAAGGTTTGTACCCCAAACCGAATGTGTTCTTGACAAATGGGACTTGCACAGGATGTAGGATTCCTTGTTGATATTTCCCTAGGCCTAAACCAGGGAAGTAGTCCATATTCCTCATCATGCGGAGGACTTTGTGATTGCTGGGGGTCCATGATCGTTTCCTCCTTCTTTGTCAATGGCGTTGATTGAGACGCCGGAGAGAGTGGAGTCTGGTAAACCATGCTGAACTTGGTGGACGGGCTCACCTTTTCTGTGGATAGTGACGTTTTCGGCCATGACGGTCACTATTTCATCACCATTTCGGATCTTGACACATTGATGGAGAGTTTACGGGACGGCATTAGAAATATGAATGCATGGTCGACCCAAAAGCAAGTTGAACGAGGCCGGGATGTCAAGCACTTGGAATGGAACGGACATGACCATACTCCCAAACTCGATGTCTATTTCGATCATGCCCATGACTGTATGGGCGGTGCTGTCATAACCTCGGATTACTTGAGTAGAAGGCTTCAAATCGGAATCCTTAAGCCCCAGTATGCCCATGATTCTGCCAGGCATGAGGTTGAGTGCGGAACCACCGTCCACTAAGACTCTTGAGATGGGCCTCCCCCTTGCTCGTACCTTGAGGTAAATAGCCTCGTTGTGGTCGGAACCAAATGGTGGAAGGTCCATATTGGCAAAGGTGATGACGTTGCCAAAATGAATGTGACCGATCATTGCTGTGAGGTCCTCAGGAGTAGTATCAGGAGAAATTGATGTATCATCGAGATTGCGGATGATAAGATCTCGGTGTTTCTTTGAGATGCGATGAGGTCCCAAATAGAGATGTTGGCTTGAGTTTTCTTGAGTTGGACAAGTAGAGGATCTTCGGGAGTGTCGCGAGCTTGCGGCCTTTGAGAAGAGGAGCTTGGTACGGAAGTGGAAGGGTTGCTTCTATGACTCGACCGGATCGAGTTAGCATGTTGACGTTCCCATCTTGCTTCTTTTTCCTATTCTCTAGTACTTCCCTCATTACCTCATCGTAAGTTACAATATAACAAGAATTGTCAAGTTTATTCATAACATTGGGGCCCCCATTCACAATTGGGATTGAATGGGTGGTCCCCTCGAGTTCTCCTATCTCTATTACATTGACATGTTCGCCATTAGTCACTACAAATTCTTTCTTGTCTATGAGATCTTGAATGACATTGCGGAGAACGAAGCATTCCTCGATGGTGTGGCCACTATATTGGTGGTAGCCACAATATTTGTGGTGAGCATGATTGGGGTTGACCGTCTTGGGTTGGTACCCTGTACAGGGGTGACTTGACCCTTTGCTTTGAGGACTTCAAAAACTTCGGTTTGAGTCATGCCTTGGAGAGCGTTGTAGACACGGTCATTTCGAGACTTCTTCCTTTGGGGTGGAGGAACCTTTTTGTAATTCCCTTATCGATAGTGACGGCGGTTGACCGAGGCCTCTTTTGTGGAGTTGGAAGCGGCCTTGTAGTGGTAGCTAGGAGCACTTTTCTTCACTTCTTTGAGCAACTCGTCCATTCGGACCCACGCCTCATACATTTAGGAGAAATCCGCATAGCAAGGCCCACTTAGGTGGGTGCGGAGATAAATTTTGAGACATTTGAGAAAGATATCCATTTTCTCCTTGGTATTTGGACTTTCCACAATCTCGGAGAGTTTATCATTCCATCTCCTTGTGAAGTCGATGAAGGACTCATGGTTCTCGTTGAGTAGTGTTCTCTAGCTCTTTTCCTTGTGGGCCGGTGAGTGGTGTTGCCTTGGTATTGGTTCTTGAAGGCAAGCATGGCAGAGTCCCAATCAAGACGGACAGTGAGCGGGAGAGTAGCATACCAATCTTTTGCGCCCCC